>ML316969.1:0-99445 GCA_005239505.1 Nicotiana paniculata | reverse complement strand
AGAATCTATGTTCTAAGAACTTGACAATCGAAGGTCTTGACATCTTGGAGGTTGAATGTGCATACACATTATGCAAATTATTTTCCCGTCGGCATTCTTTGATGTCATGGTTCATTTGCCAATTCACTTGGCAAGAGAGGCAAAGCTTGGTGGACCAGCTCAATTTCGATGGATGTAACCTTTTGAGAGGTAATTTATTATACAATTTTAATGCCATAATTTGAATGACACATTATATTGATGAGTTATTTCAATATAGGTATTTGCGAACACAAAAGTCATATGTTCGCAATAATGCTCATTCAGAAGGTTCAATTGCCAAAGGTTATTTGGCAGAGGAAAGTCTCACATTTTGCCCCAGATACTTAAAGAATATGTCAACCAAGTTCAACAAACCGGCCAGGAATGACGATGGACCTATGTCAAATGGGGAGATGTCTATCTTCAAAAAAAGTGGGCAAAAAAAAAGGTGGTTCAGAAGGCATCATGCTCTCTCATGATGAGTTCAAACAAGCATCTATGTATGTGCTTCAAAATTCTGAAGAGGTTCTGCCATTCATGGAGTAAGTATCATATTAATTTCAAGATAGGCTCACATTGAAATGTTTCAACAATATTATCTTAACTGACTCCATTTCAAAATATAGGGAATACCAAGGAGAGATTGAAAGACAAGGTTCAATGAGTGATGGGATGCATAGAAGTGGGTTTCTTGATTGGTTTCGTTACATAAGATGTTGTTTGGCTTGTAGGTCTTTGTACTAGCTGCACAAGGGCGCGCAAACGAGGAGCTCATAAGCTTAGTCATTGGTCATGCACCAATGATGCATCGATATTCCAGATTTGCGGTGAATGGATTCAGATTCCATACAAGAGATCTTGAGATGAGAAGAAAAACACAAAATAGTGGAGTCCTTGTGAGAGGAGATGATTCAGACTCTGATTAGGAGTATTACGGTGTGTTAGAGGACATTTATGAGTTGTCCTATATAGGAAACATGAAAGTTTACTTATTCAAGTGTCATTGGTGGGACGTGGCTCGTTTGAGAAGGGGATATAAGATTGATAAACATGGCTTCACAAGTGTGAATACTCATTGTGCCTTCACGTCATTTTCGAGATGTTGCAAGCACAACAAGTGGCTATTGCTCAGCTGCAAAGCCATCAAAAAGCTCCAAGCACAGCGGCACTGGAAACGGCTCCTCGAGGTGAACATGCACCGGAGAGGTCGAGCAACAATGGGTCGCAGCTGACCCCGCTATTATGAAGATGCTCGAGGACCTCACAAAAAATATTGAGTCAGGCGAAAAGAAGATAGAATCCTTAAGGGTGTAGATTCTAAGAAGTTCGTGCAAAAGCCATTCCCATCGAGTGCGGCTCCGAATCCTATCTCGAAGAAATTCATAATGCCCGATCTCCCGAAATACAACGGGACCTCGGACCCCAATGAGCACATTACTGCCTACACTTGTGCTGTAAAAAGGAACGACCTAAGAGATGACGAGATTGAATCAGTTCTGTTGAAGAAATTCAGAGAAACACTATCCAAAAGGGCCATGATGTGGTATCATAACCTGCCCCCGAACTCGATAGATTCATTTTCCATGATGGCGAACTCCTTTGTAAAGGCGCATGTTGGTGCCATCAAGGTCGCTACAAGGAAATCTGATGTCTTCAAAATCAAACAAAGAGAGAACGATATGTTAAGGGAGTTCGTATCCCGCTTCCAATTGGACTGAATGGAACTACCGCTGGTCTCCGATGATTGGACGGTGCAAGCCTTCACTCAGGGCTTGAATGAGCGAAGCTCGATAGCGTCGAAGCAGTTGAAGCAAAACTTAATCGAGTACCCCGCCGTGGTATGGACGGATGTACATAACTGGTATTAATCGAAGATCAGAGTCGAGGACGACCAATTAGAAGCCCCCTCGGGCTCGGTATATCCTATCAGAGTCTTAGCAAAGGAATCAAGACTTACAGAAAGAGAGCCAAGGCTGAACAAAGAAAGGTATCAACCATATGTAGAAAATCAGAGAAATATCCCAAGGCGTCACATATCTCGAAGTGATCAACGGATGGACCGAGGCCAAAATCCTCAGGGTATTGTAAACAAAACAAGGTTCGACAGGCACAAAGGGCCGATAGAAGCACCCCGACTATCGGAATACAATTTCAACATTGATGTTTCTGATATAGTATCGGTCATAGGTAAAATCAAAGACACTAGGTGGCCAAGACCCGTGCTATCAGATCCTTCTCAAAGGAACCCCAACCTGATATGCGAATTTCATGGTACGCATGGCGATAGGACCGAGGACTGCAGACAGCTCCGAGAAGAGGTGGCCCGACTGATTAGCAAGGGGCACCTTCGAGATTTCCTCAGTGACCAGGCCAAAAACCAATTCCGGGAAAGAGAGGTGAACAGGAAAAATGAAATAGAAGAACCACAACACGTCATCCACATGATTATCGGCGGAGTCAACATCCCCCTAAGAACCATTTTCAAACGAACAAAAGTATCCATCACTAGAGAAAAGCGAACTCGGAGCAACATGCTTGAAGATGCCCTTTCATTCAGCGAAGAGGACATCGAGACCTGTCTCAAATTCACAATGACGCACTAGTAATTTCTTTTCTTTTGAATAAATTTCAAGTTAAACGTGTGCTCTTGGATTCAGGTAGCTCGGTCAACATAATTCGGTCGAGGGTGGTAGAGCAACTCGATTTGCTCAATCAGATCGTGCCCATTTCTCGTGTCCTCAATGGATTCAACATGGCGAGCGAAACAACGAAAGGGGAAATCACCCTCCCAGTCAGTGTGGCCGGTACAACTCAAAACACCAAGTTCCATGTCATCGAAGGAGACATGAGATACAACGCATTGCTCGGAAGGCCATGGATTCACAGTATGAGGGCGGTACCATCAACCCTTCATCAAATGATGAAGTTCCCCACAAAGGATGGAATAAAAATGGTGTACGGGGAACAACACGCGGCGAAAGAAATGTTCGTAGTCACGACATGGCACCGACGCCGGCACCTTCTACATCGAGGGAGCCAAAAAACAAACAAGTAGCCGAGTAAGCAATCACAAATTGTTAAGGTAAGTAAAGAATATCGAGGCATGATGATCGATTAAAGGACCGCGTCGCATCCTTGGAACGAGTAACTAAAGCATATTGAGGCTTGAATGCCACCACAGTTAAAGTACAACCCTCTCCCTACGTTTTACACTAACCTATGTGCAGGTGCTCAAACAAAAAGAATCGGAGAACCCTCCAGCTCGAAGGCCTTAGGTTTTAAAGAATGTGTTGTGCTCTTTTTCCCTCACGTCGGATTTTATCCCAAATGGGTTTTACCGACGAGGTTTTTAACGAGGCAACACCCATATGCTACCTGAGGATAACTCACCAAGTATTCAAGTCTTCTCTCTGATCAACCTCAAATACTAGGGTTCATTCCCCCTGGAGATCACTAAAATATTCCAAAGAGGTTCTCAAAAGGAGAATGATTTACTGGACCAAACGGTCGAATGAACCGTGTCCACATATAACAATTGAACCCTCGATGGTATAAACATGTATACTTGTACCAAGTAATCAGAGAAGAATCTTTCATCATCAAAACACTTCGCGTGTCAGAAAATTCTATTAGTTTTACAAGAAGTGGCCCCAGGGCCCAAAATTCACCGACCACTCGAGAAACTATCCACGACAATTATCCCATCGAGTCACCAAAAACTCGAAGTCATAAGACCTCAGGGCCGACAACTTCAAGCACATAAGCCCTCCATGAGGCAATACCAACTACAACTCGGGGACTGCCCTCAACTGTCTGTTCATCAAGCTGTCTAACTCGAAGCCGTAAGACCTCAGGGCCAGCAACTAAAAACTCATAAGCCCTCCATAAGGCAACATCAAAACTATAAGACCTCAATCAAGGAATGTACTGACTCATAAGATCTTAAAAAGGCATAATCCCAATATCAAAGTCAAGGCTATATATCAAAATTGTGAGACCCCCAAAAAGTCATACCCTCGATATGGACGCCTAGGCTATCTCACTCGGGGACTTAAAGGCTGCGGCCAAATACAAATGACCACCGTCATAAGGCTCCGACCAAACTAAAGCAACTCGGAGACGTCCGACTATCGCCATAAAATCACAGGCCTCCAATTACTTCGAAAAGAACTGGTTAAAGGTCGTACCGACCTAATGCGTAAGAGCCCAAGTCGCCAGCTACATTAAAGGTCGTACCGACCTAAAGCGTAAGAACCTAAGTCGCTGGCTACACTAAATATCGTACCAACCTAAAACGTAAGAGCCCGATTCGCCAGCTACAGGTTGTACCGACCCAAAATGCCTCAGGGCCGATTTAAGAACCTAAGGGCCGATGAGCTCTAGTCGACTCCGACTCAGAGACTGAGCCCGAAACAGTTAACTAAAGCGCCTAAGGCCAAACGTAAGAGCCTATTTGCCAGATACATTAAAGGTCGTACCAACCTAAAGCGTAAGAGCCCGAGTCACTAGCTACAGGTCGTACCGACCCAAAATGCCTCAGGGCTGATTTAAAAACCTAAGGGGCGATGAGCTCGAGTCGAATCTGACTCGGAGACTGAGCCTGAAACGGTTAACTAAAGCGCCTAAGGGCCAAACGTGTAAGATCCTGAGTCGCCAGCCACACTGAAGGTCGTACCGAACCTAATGCATAAGATCCCACGGGCCAGCCTAAAAAGCCTTAGGTCCAATTTATAACCCCAAGGGTTTTATCTCAAAGTCCAAATTCATCGGGCTGATTATCGACAAGAAAATCAAAATAAACAAAGAATCTTTCATATAGGTATGTACATTACAAATATGCATTTACGAAGCTCCCACAAGAGTTTTTACAAATAACAAAGAAGGAAAACCTAATCTACTCTAGGGTCCAGCTCCCTTGGGAGCCTTCAAATACCAGCATCGGCACCGGAAGAAAGGAAAAAATTGGCGTCGATCTCATCCACCTTGGCCTGCTTTATCTCTTCCGAGAGATCAAAGCCCCTAGAATGAATCGCTTCAAGCGTCTCCATCCGAGACCTACATTGGGCAAACTTATTTCCCTTTCTCTCTCTGTCAAAGTCTCCCCTCAGCTTAGCCCAAGCATCGGCACCATCTTTCAAATAGACGTTCACCTTCTTATCGGCCTTTGCCCGAACCTCTTCAGCTTCAGCCCGGGCATCCACAACTTCGGCCTTCAGATTTAAAATATCACTCTCGATCTTGGCAATCCTGCTAGTCTGAATCGAGCTATCTTCTCGGGCATTACGAAGTTGTATCTCAAAGGCAGCAGCCTTGGCCAAAGCATTCGTTTGGGCTACAACATGTACGCCTATCTGCGCCTTCAACGCTTAGCATTCAGAAATAACTTTCCCGACTTCGCCCCAAAGGCGCTCCAGCGCTTCGGTTTTTCCCTGAAACTGAAGCACCAAAACATTAGTTCCCAAAAGCGATAAAGGAATCACATACTCCTTCGGGGTAAGGTTTACCTGACGCTCGAGATTGCCTTCATAGTTCCGACTCCGATGCATCTCCGCCCGAAGATGTATCAACTTTTGTCTTCTTATTGCAAAGAAGCTTGAGAGATTTTTCCTTACCTAAAGCTTCCCGCAACCTAGTCTCACAACGAAGAAGCTCGAACTTGAGTTTGTCAAAAACCTACAGAAGAGAAACTTAAGTTCAAAGAATGAAGATTCATATCTAACAAGCCAGCGAGGCCGATCGGGACTCACCTCAGAACAGATCCGCTGAGCCTCCTCAAAAGTTGAACATGCATCAAATGATCTGGCCCCATTGGCCCCATTTGGAACGCTCTCAATAGGGGCATTCCCACTCGAAGCTTCACTTGGTTCGGGCGGCCCTTCGAGGGAAGAAGCAGATGATGGTGGAGGACTTCCGCTCTTCCTCTCTTGCGGAACCTCCTCTTCGAAATTAGAAGTCTCAGGCCTGGTAGAATCGGCAACCTCGGAAGGGCCCCCAGCTCGAGCCGTAGACAAAGAATCAATCCCCCCGGGAGAGCTGGTGTCCGCAAAATGACCAACGTATATAAAGATTTCCTTAGCAACAACATCTCCTTTATGTCTCTGAGAGGGCCCTATCTCATTGAGGATGTTCTCGTCTGCAGAGGATCTTCTTCGCTTATTTTCCTCCCTCGGGCCTTCCTTACCTCGAAGGGGCAGGGTCTTATTTCAGAAAACCCACCAACCCCTACGGTGGCAGTTAGTACGCATAAAAGGAAACACTATCAAAAGGGGAACCACGCGGCTCATATCATGGTGCTTTGCTTCCCATCTGCCCTTCGACAGATCATGACACTTGCGTTCATCATATGTTGAGAAAGCTGCCAGCCTCTGAGTCCAGCCCGCAAGATCGAGGACCTCCCCTGGCACCTACGGGACCGTTGAAAAAAGAGAAAAAGAAACACTCTTACCAATCGGTGAGAGCAAGAGACACTAAGGTACGACGTGGCACTTACGTTTGAAATTCCATTTTTGGAAATGGCAGGAACTCTGCTGGAATGATATCGACGGTCCTCACTCGAACAAGCCGAGTCATCCATCCTCTGTTTCGGTCCTCAGCATCGCTGGAAATGAAAGGCCTGGTGGACCGGCGTCGTAACACAATCAGGCCTTGACAATGCTGAGGCAGGTATAACCTAGTAAGGTGGCTGAGGGTAAACTCAAGCTCGGCCTTTTCGGTAAAATACCTCATTATCAGCACTATCAACCAAAAGGAGGGATGAATCTGAGCCAGGGTAACTCGGTACCCTTTGCAGAATTCGAGCACAAGTCGGTCGAAGGGGCCTAATGTAAATGGGTATGTATACACGGTCAAGAATCCTTCTACGTAAGTCATGACGTTCTTTTCTCGAGAATGTATCTACAATATCACATTTTACCCCTAGCTGCAGTCTCTCCTCACGGCCTCAAGGTGGTTTTCTTGTATCGATCGATCGAACTTCGAAGCATGCTCTAGATGGCCTAGGGCATCGAAAGGTTTCTCTAATGCAAAGTCTTTCTTCGGAGCAAAGCAGTACGAGGTCAACTCACCGTACGCCGGTGGTGTACCTCCGGCCAGGCTAGGAGCAGAGGAAGAATTTCCCTCTTCTTGGTGAAAAGATTCGGGCACGGCAGCCACGAGTACTCAAACAAAGGTAGAAGGGAAGAGATGAAATCAGGTTCGCAAGATGAGAAAAGAAAGAGAGCTTTGAGAGGAAAGTTAGTTTTGCAAAAGTCGCAAGACTTAGAATGAAGAGGAAGCAAGAATATATATATATATATATATATATATATATATATAGAAAGCGGTGGTTGTTCAACTACTTTGAAATCCATTTAATTTTGGACAAGTTTTCATAACATTTGGGGAAATGTACCGGTGGGACCACCTCGGTCACTTTGCGGTCATGTCAAATAAATGACACTGTCATACAGCGCCTCGAGGGATCGAATGCCCCCGCCGGCCTAACCTCGAGAAGGTATCCTATATCGAGGAGGCTTGTTATTGAAAATACGAGTTCCGAAAGTCTAGGAGTCAAAGATTGAAAGTCAACTTTTGCGCAAGCATTGCAGAACAAAGTTTGTAGGTATGTAGCAAATGAGGTATTTTATTTCAAAAAATGCATTTACAAAGATGTTTGTACAAGAGTTTCCCCAAAGGGTCCCATACAAAGAAAAAGAAAAAAGCAAAATAGCAGAATTTACTCTCCGCCGTCACTGCTATCCGAGCCGCTTTCAGAGCCCTCATCTGACGTAGTTGGCATTTTCGATTCTTCTTCCAGGGCCCTGGCTTCTTCGATCTCACCAGAGAGATCAACTCCCTCAACTCTCACTTCCTCGAGGGCCTGCCTCCTGGCTTGAATGCGGGCATAAGCAACTTCCCGAGCCAACTTTAGCTCGGCCTTCTCAGATATCTATCTGGCCCGGTCATTTGCAGCAGCAAAATCTCTCTTGTACGAGGAGACATATTTATTAGCCTCAAAATTAGCCGCAATAGTGCAACAGCCTCCTCCTGAGAACCTCGGAGAAGGTCTTGAACCGAGGATGGCTTCCCCCGAAGCACCTCCCTATCCGAAGCTGCGACATCATTCAGCCGAGCCAACTATAGGATTTCGGCATCCTTGGCTGCAACCTCCTCTCGAAGCCACTCCACCAGGGCGTCCTTCTGCTTAATCTGAAAAGCAGAAAATAAGTCAATCAGCACATGGCATTTAAAATAAAAGTATGGGTACCGGCATACCTGCTCGGTGAAGTCGGCCCTCTCCCGAAGTGCTCTCTCCGTGCTTGCCCGAAAGTTGGTCAGTTCCTCCTCCTTTCGAGAATATAAACTCCCCAGCTTGACCGACTCTGACATGAGGTTCTCAAGCTCCTCTCCGCGATGAGTCAAATCATCTTGCATCTTGGAGAAGGCTTGGTCACACAACTTCTTGACCTGTAACACAGAAAAGGGGAAATTAGAAAGCATGAATAGAAGATCAAAAAATAGCAGATTACTTCACCTGATTTTGGAGCCTCTCGGCTTCCTCTAGAGCAACTGGGGCATCAACATCGGTCTCCTCGTCTACCCCCTCGAAATAGTCTCTAAATGTATCATCCTCTCTACGAGAGGTCTCTAGATCGGGAACACCCCTAACTTGAGCATCCCGTATGTCCCCCGGATAAAATGACGGGCCCGAGTGAAATCCCCTGGCGGAATCGGCTTCTATCGAGGTTTCTTCCCGATCTCGGAAAGCTCCAGCAGCAAGCCCTCCGATCTCCTCAACACAGACTGTGCCATGTTCGATGAGAGTCTCGAGGACTGTGCCCTAACCCTCCTCGAGGGTCTCCTCTATGCACGGTGGGTCCGCATCGGTCGCCTCTAGCTCAGCGGGCGAACACCCAGCAACTCCCAAAGCATCAACGCTTCGTTTTGCCGTTTGTACCAAAGGGCAGGCATCGTCACTTTCTTCCTCGGCCCGCAGGCTCTCAGCGACCGTCGAGGACAAGACCGTGGCATCAGCTTTGGGATTTCAAGCCTTTGTCCTTTTTGATTTCGGAGACCCGTCGAGGCCTCCTTCTTCCTTTTCTTATCCTTGGCGGTCTTCGGGGCCTCTTTCTCACCAGGTGGAGGCGGTCTCATCAACACGCCTTCACCGAGGCCTGCACAAACTTGTTATATTAGAAAACATCATCATCACAAGTTCTTGTAAAGAAGGAGAAAACAAATAGCAACAAGAACATACCGTGGTTCTTTGCCTGCCACCTTGTCTTAGCCAGCTCACGCCATACGCGTTTGTTATATGGGAAGGCGGAGTCCGAAAGCCTGATCCACCCCGGAAGGTCCTGGACCACGCCGGGGAACCAGACAGTGTCTACACAGTCGAAAGAAAGGATATTCAGAACCGGTAGAAAGAAAAAAGAGGTGGTGAAGCATAATCAACATGGGGATACTTACGTTTCATATTCCACTCCTCCGAGAACGGCAGTCTATCGGTGGGGATGACGTCCGAAGTTCTGACTTTGACGAATCGGCTCATCCATCCCTGATCTTTATCCTCATCGATACAGGCGAGGAACGCTTTAGAGGATCAGCGGTGCAGTTTCATTAGGCCCTCACAGAAGAGACGAGGATGTACAATCTGATCAGATGGTCGAGGGTAAAAGTCATTACCTCGACCATGTTGGCAATATGTCGAAACATGTATACGATCCTCCAAAAAGAAGGATAGATCTGACAGAGTGTCACTCGGTACTGACGGCAAAAATCAAGAATCACCGAGTCAATCGACGGGGAAGAAGAGTCGACGGGACCTAAGGTGAAGGGGTATGCATATACGTGGAGGAATACATCCTTGTGCGCGACTATGCTTTCATCAGCCATAGGAATCTCTACTCGGGCCGCCTTCCCCTAGAGGCAGTCAAATTTCACCCTTTCTATATCCGATACTTCACTTATGTATCGGGACATGGGCTCCCATCGGCCCGGTGTAGAAGGGGGTTTTTCTATTGTGAAGTCAGAAATGGTGTCGAAGGGGCCAGGGATGCATTGTTCGATGGTAGGGGGAATTTTTGGCTTGCCCTTGGACGGGCGTGATGAAGAAGCGGCCCTTTATTTTTATGGAATCGTTTTGGAAGTTTTGGCCATGATAACAATCGAGGTTTGAAGTGAGATGACAGAAAAATTTGCACAAACAGAAGATAAAAATGGAAAACATTTCGTTAAATATGAGGATTTGGAAAAGATGAAGAAGATGCAAAACTATGAAAAGTCAAGAGATTGTAGTATTTATAGAGGCCCTTTGGGCATGCTTGAAGCGGATGGGTCGAAATCGTGACGATTCATGGGCTTCTCGAGAATTGTGTTAATAGCGACCCATGTGCAGCTTTTTATGTCGTGTCATTTAATGCTCTGAAGGGACTAACGTCATAATAGGAGCGTTGAAAAGGCAAAAGTCAAGACTGTTTCTTATCTCTTCATTCTATGAAACGCGAGGACTATCTGTATACGGCTAAAATCGGAGAGCCCGATTTTACGGTCACTACGACGCTCAGAAGGCTCGAAGGTTTGAGTTTTGGCATCTAGGGCGAATATTGAAGGCCCTCGACCTCGAGTTAGTACAAATTGAATATCAATGTGGAAAGGCTGGAAATGCCCATAGGGCACGTGGTTAAAGCTGGCAAAATATAAAAATAGTACAAGCTCGTACCATGGTATTAAATGGTTGTACCAGCCATATCTCTTTGAATTAACTACATATGTACTATGTTGGGATTCTCCCTTATATATAAGGGGGGCCCTTGTCACTTTGTAACACACATGATACTCAATATACAAGACTAAGAACATTCCCTGCTTCCCAATTCAAACATTCCCTATAATTGTCTCATTGATTTATTGTCTTTCATTTTATTGTTCATTCATTGTTCTTCATTCATTGATCATTATTGATCATAAAGAGGCCACCCCAGGAGACCTCAACATTTTCAAATCATATTCAACTTCCCGTTATCGAGTCCCCGAGCTCAACCTCGAGACCCCTTCAGATCGACCTCGAGATCCTATTTTCTCGCTGCTCGGTTTGCTTAATCTTTTTATCCCTCGCTTCTATTTCATTTTCTCACCTCTCATTTAGCATCTATTTTCTAGACAACTGGTATTAAAATAGATCACGTGTTTTTAGAACTATAAAATCAAATATAATTATAATTACCATTTTCAAGGTAAACACTTCTCTCTGCAGCGTCCATCGTGGTGGATGGCATATGTGGGTTGATCACATTATCTTTGTCTGTAAAAGACAAAACAAATAACTTTTCTGCACTGCATCCTGATTTTTTATAAATATCTTGTTCATTTGAATTTTGTATATCTTGCCATTCAGTCGTTTTGGACGTTCACAAGGGACAAAATTTGCTTCTAGAAGGATAAGATTCATTATTCATGGATCAAAAGAGAGTCATCTAGCAGTAGGTACTTTTTTGTGGCTTTTTAAAGTTTAACAGCAATATGTACCTTGACATAGCAGATATCATAAATATTTTCCGTTGTGAGTAGCTTTTTTTCTGCAGGCTCGTCTGAAATCACTGTTGTCGCAGAACCGTTGTTGTATATCGCAGTGACTTCAAATTGGCATCTTTTATAAAATAAAGTAATGCTAATGTATACGGTGAAATCGGGGAAGGCTAATTTTTCAGGTTTCTTTAGCACTCCGAGCCTCGACATCGGATGTATCGGAGCAGAGTCCAAATTTCAACCCCGAGGTGCACCCCTCGACGAAGTATTTTGAGGAGTCGATATACCTCGGGGCAGGGCAAACATCGAAGATTGTTATGGGAAAGCGGGAAGTTCCAGAAGGCACGTGGTTAAAACTGACCAAGTCCGTAAAAATAGTACATGCCCGTACCGTGGCATTAAGTGATTGTGCCATCCGTCTCCCTTTTGTAATAATTACACGTGTACCATGTTGGGATTTTCTCTCATATATAAAGGGGACCCTTGTCACTTTGTAACACACATGATACTCAATATACAAGACTAAGAACATTCTCTGCTTCCCAATTCAAACATTCTCCATAATTGTCTCATTGATTTATTGTCTTTTATTTTATTGTTCATTCATTGCTCATTATTGATCTTAAAGAGGCCATCCCAGGAGCCCTCAACGTTGTAGAATCATATTCGACTGCCTGTTATCGAGTCCCCGAGCTCAACCTCGAGACCCCTTCAGATCGACCTCGAGATCCTATTTTCTCGTTGATCGGTTTGCTTAATCTTGTTATCCCTCGCTTCTATTTCATTTTCTCACCTCTTATTTAGCCTCTATTGCCTAGACAACTGGTATTAAAATAGATCAAGTATTTTTAGAACCACAAAATTAAATATAATTGTAATTACCATTTTCAAGGTAAACACTTCTCTCTGCAGCGTCCATCGTGGTGGATGGCATCTGTGGGTTGATCACATTGTCTTTGTCTGTAAAAGACAAAACAAATAACTTTTCTGCACTGCATCCTGATTTTTTATAAATATCTTGTTCATTTGAATGTTGAATATCTTGCCATTCAGTTGTTTTGGACGTTCACAAGGGATAAAATTTGCTTCTAGAAGGATAAGATTCATTATTCATGGATACAAAAAAGAGAGTCATCTAGTAGTAGGTACTTGTTTGTGACTTTTTAAACTTTAACAGCAATATGTACCTCGACATAGCAGATATCATAAATATTTTCTGTTGTGAGTAACATTTTTGCTGCAGGCTCGTCTGAAATCACTGTTGTCGCAGAACCATTGTTGTCTATCGTAGTGACTTCAAATTGGCATCTTTTATAAAATAGAGTAATGCTAATGTATACGGTGAAATCGAGGAAGGCCGATTTTTCAGGTTTCTTTAGCACTCCGAGCCTCGACATCGGATGTATCGGAACAGAGTCCAAATTTCAACCCCGAGGTGCACCCCTCGAGGAAGTATTCTGAGGAGTCGACATACCTCGGGGCAGGGCAAACATAGAATATTGTTATGGGAAAGAGGGAAGTTCCAGAAGGCACGTGGTTAAAGCTGACCGAGTCTGTAAAAATAGTACATGCCCGTACCGTGGCATTAAGTGATTGTGCCATCCGTCTCCCTTTTGTAACAATTACACGTGTACCATGTACCATGTTGGGATTCTCCCTCATATATAAAGGGGACCCTTGTCACTTTGTAACACACATGATACTCAATATACAAGACTAAGAACATTCTCTCATTCCCAATTCAAACATTCTCCATAATTGTCTCATTGATTTATTGTCTTTCATTTTATTGTTCATTAATTGCTCTTCATTAATTGCTCATTATTGATCATAAAGAGGCCACCCCAGGAGCCTTCGACGTTGTCGAATCAAATTCGACTGCCCGTTATCGATTCCTTGAGCTCAACCTCTACGCCCCTTCAGATCGACCTCGAGATCCTATTTTCTCGTTGCTCGATTTGCTTAATCTTGTTACCCCTCACTTTTATTTCGTTTTCTCACCTCTCATTTAGCATCTATTGCCTAAGCAACTGGTATTAAAATAGATCACGTATTTTTAGAGTAACAAAATTAAATATAATTGTAATTACCATTTTCAGGTAAACAGTTTGGCGCCCACCGTGGGGCTAAAAATAATAGTGGTTGTTTTAGTGCTGATTTCCTAAAAACACAAGTCATTCTTTACACTTTTTCTTGTCCAAGAATCTTCAATTTCAGGTCAAAAAATGTATAACTCAGTAATGCACATGAAAACGACGGTACTGAGGGTCACAGGGAAAACGGTGCGGTTGCTTCAGGCACCAGCATGCCATCATAAAAACCTGAAGGGGCACCAATACAGATCCCCATTGATAAAAGTTCGCGCAACGCTCTGCGTGTCACCATAAGATCCTGTATAGACGGAAACACATTCGGAGAAGGTCGGTACGGAGCTCGGAGAATTCCCGCTCGAAAAGAAGCGGTGCAATTGATCAACAAAAAGCATTTTCAAGGATTTCTCGACAATCGAGTCAAGAACCACTTCCGAGAAGGAGGATGAAGCGAGGAGAATGGGTTGGGAGAACCCCAGCACGTCGTTCACGTGATTATTGGAGAGACCGATGTCCCGCAAGAGCCTATGTTCAAACGGGCCAAAGTGCCAATTATCACCAAAGAACAGACTCAAAGTTAAATGCCCGAAGGATTGGTTGTGTTCAGAGAAGAAGATATCAAAGCCCTGTCCCAGCCACATAGTGATGCGCTGGTAATTTATTTTCTCTAAAATAACATTCAAGCTAAACGTGTGCTTGTGGATCCATGTAGTTCGGCCAATATAATCAGGTTGAAAGTAGTGGAGCAGCTCGAGCTGCTCGACCGAATCATGCCCGACTCTCGATCCCTTAGTGGATTTAACATTACGATCGAAACGACGAAAGGGGAAATCACGCTCCCATTCAGTGTGTCTAGTATGGTTCGGGATACCAAGTTTCATTTCATCGAGGGTAATACGAGATACAACGCCCTGCTGGGAAGGCCGTGGATTCACCGCATGAGGGTGGTACCGTCAACTCTCCACCACATGTTAAAATTCCCAACTGAAGATGGCGTGAAAATAGTGTACGGGGAGCAACACGCAGCAAAGGAAATGTTCGTCGTACACGACATGACACTGGCTCCCATATACTCCACCTCGGAGGGATCAAGAAATAAACAGGCCCCCGAGGATGATGAAGAAGACTTCCTCACTCCTCGAACCTTCGTCGCCCCTGAAGAGTCGGACGCAACCAAATAAACGGTCGAAGACCTGGAGCAAGTTGTCCTGATGGAACATCTTCCAGATCGAAAGGTATACCTGGGAACGGGACTAACCTCCGAACTCAGGAAAAAACTCATTCAATTTCTTGTTAACAACGTCGATTGCTTTGCTTGGTCCCACTTAGACATGACAGGGATCCCACCGGAAATAACCACCCATCGGCTAAGCGTCGACCCTATGTTCAAACCGGTGAAGCAGAAAAGGAGGCCTCAGTCCGAGATAAAGCATGTGTTTGTCAAAGATGGGGTAACAAAACTCCTCAAAATAGGGTCCATCAGGAAAGTAAAATATCCCGAATGGCTAGCCAATGTAGTAGTGGTTCCCAAAAAGAGGAACAAGTTGAGAATGTGCATAGACTATAAAGACTTAAATAAAGCATGCCCTAAAGATTCATTCCCATTGCCCAACATCAATCGCTTGATTGATGCCATGGCTGGCCACGAGATCCTCACTTTTCTCGAGCCTACTCCGGGTATAATCAAATTCAAATGAACCCCAAGGATAGGGAGAAAACTTCGTTCATTACGAAGTATGGCACGTACTGCTACAATGTAATGCCCTTCGGACTAAAAAATGCAGGGGCCACATACCAACGCTTAATTAATAAGATGTTCGAACATCAAATAGGCAAATCCATGGAAGCTTACATTGATGACATGGTAGTTAAGTCCCTGCGCACAGAGGACCATTTGACTCATTTTCATGAAACTTTCGACATCCTTAGGAGCTACAACATGAAGCTGAACCCCGAGAAGTGCGCCTTCGGCGTAGGTTCGAGAAAGTTTTTAGGTTCATGGTATCAAATAGGGGGATTGAAATTAACCCCGACAAAATCAATTCCATTGAAGAAATCACGGTGGTAAACAATGTGAAGGCCGTACAGCGGTTGATCGAGCGAATAGTGGCGTTAGTACAATTCATCTCGAGATCATCATATTGGAGCCATCACTTCTTCTCCCTACATAAAAAGAAAAACAACTTTGAATGGACCCTGGAGTGCCAACACGCCTTGGAAGGTTTAAGGCGGTATCTCTCCAGCCCACCTTTGCTCCACATTCCAAAAGAGGACAAAATTCTATATATGTATTTGGCAGTGTTCGAGGTTGCGGTAAGTGTTGTATTGGTTCGAGACGAGCAAGGTACGCAACTCCCTGTCTACTATGTGAGTCGAACCCTGGGAGATGCTGAAACCAGGTACCCACACTTAGAAAATTTAGCTCATGCATTGATAAGTGCATCTCGGAAGCTGAAGCCTTATTTTCAATGTCACCATATACGTGTTTTAACGACATATCCTCTTCGGAATATATTGCATAAACCCGAATTATCGGGTCGATTGGCCAAATGGGCTATCGAGCTCGGGGGTATGATATCGAATATTAGCCCTGAACGGCTATCAAGTCCCAAATTTTGGCAGACGTCGTGGATGACTTTACACCCGCCCTCGTGCCCGAGGTAGAAAAAGAACTTTTACTAAAAAGGGCACAACATCGGGGTTATAGACCCTATTCATCGATAGTGCCTCAAACGTAAAGGGGTCCGGGCTCGGCGCAGTTCTGAAACCACCTACGAGTGGCTTGATTAGACAATCTATAAAAACTGCAAAGTTGACTAACAACAAAGCCGAGTATGAGGCTATGGTTGCAGGTCTCGAATTAGCCAAAAGCTTAGGAGCAGAAATCATCGAAGCAAAATGTGATTCCCTTCTGGTAGTAAACCAGGCAAATGGAAGTTTTGAGGTTCGCGAGGACATGATGCAACGATACCTAGACAAAATTCAAGTCACTTTGCATCTCTTCAAATAATGGACCCTGGTCCACATACCTCGAGAGCAGAACAACGAGGCAGATGCACTTGCAAACCTGGGATCGTCCGTCGAGGAAGACGACATTCTCCTTGGTGCTGTTGTTCAGCTATTCAAATCGGTTATTAAAGAACGCCATGCTGAAATCAATTCCACCAGCCTGGCATGGGATTGGAGAAGTAAGTACATCCATTATTTGGGAAGCGGGAAGCTACCCCCAGACCCAAAAGAGTCAAGGGCCCTTCGGACCAAGGCAACCCGGTTTTCACTCGACAAAAATGGAACTCTATACAGAAGAACCTTCGACGGACCCTTGGCAGTATGCTTAGGGCCGGGAGACACCAACTATGTACTCCGAGAAATCCATGAGGGCACCTGCGGAAATCACTCCGGTGCCGATTCCTTAATTCAAAAGGTGATCAGGGTAGGTTACTATTGGGACAGTATGGAGAAAGACACCAAAGAATTCGTCTGAAAATGCAACAAGTGTCAAAGATTTGCACCAATGATCCACCAACCCGGCGAACAACTGCATTCAGTCTTGTCACCATGGCCTTTCATCAAATGGGCAATGGACATCGTCTGCCCCCTACCAACGGCACCAGGTAAGGCTAGATTTATTCTATTTATGACTGACTATTTCTCAAAATGGGTGGAAGCACAGGCCTATGAGAAGGTAAGAGCAAAAGAAGTCATCAACTTCATCTGGGATCACATTATATGCCGATTTGGGATCCCCTCCGAAATAACGTGTGACAACGGGAGGCAGTTCGTCAGAGGCAAAGTAATAAAGTTTTTTGAAGATCACAAAATCAAAAGAATCTTATCAACTCCCTACCACCCGAGTGCAAATGGTCAGGCAGAGTCCAAGAACAAAACCATTATTCAAAACTTAAAAAAGAAGTTAGAAAATGCAAAAGGGAGATGGAGGAAGATACTGCCCGAGGTACTGTGGGCATATCAGACAACCTCTAAATCTAGCATAGGAGAGACGCCTTTCTCTCTTGTATACGGGTCTGAGTCCTTGATACCGGTCGAGGTGGGAGAACCTAGTGTTAGATTCTGAAATGCCACCGAGGAGTCAAACAATGAGTCTATGACCATGGCCCTCGAGCTATTAGACGAGAAGCGAGAAGCTTCGCTGGTGCGGATGGCTGCCCAAAAAGAGAGAATCGAAAGATACTATAACATGAGGACAAACCTCCGATATTTCGGAGTTGGGGACTTAGTCCTAAGAAAAATCACCCCGATCACTTGAAACCCTAATGAAGGGAATCTAGGCCCGGGTTGGGAAGGACCATACCGCGTTCTCGGAATAATTGGCAAAGGGTCCTACAAACTCGGCACCATGGAAGGCGAGCAACTTCCAAACAATTGGAACATATCAATGCTCAAGCGATATTATTTCTAAGGTATAACCTCCTCCCTTTTTCATTTTTGAGCTTCACAATAATTCCTTGCAGGTTCCCAATGAAAGACACCTCGAAGGCCTTGGGTTTTAAAGCATGCGTTGCGCTCTTTTTCCCTCGCATCGGAATTTTATCCCACATGGGTTTTACCGACGAGGTTTTTAACGAGGCAACGCCTATATGCTACCTAAGGAGAACTCACCAAGTATTCAAGGATCCTCTTCAATCAACCTCAAATACTAGGGGGCATCCCCCTAGGAGATCATTGAAATATGCCAAAGAGGGTCTTGATAGGAGAATGATGTACTGGACCAAACGGTCGAACAAACCGTGTCCACATAGAACAATTGAACCCTCAATGGTAAAAACATGTATACTTGTACTAAGTAATCGGAGAAGAATCTTTCATCATCAAAACACTTCGCGTGTCAGAAAAGTCTACTATTTTTACAAGAAGCGATCCCAGGGCCCAAAATTCATTGACCACTCAGGGACTGTCCACGATAGTTACCCCATCGAGTCACCAACAACTCGAAGCCGTAAGACCTCAGGGCCGGTAACCTCGAGCTCATATGCCTTACATAAGGCACCAATATGAGCCATCCACGAGGAAACATGGAAGCCATAAGACCTCAGGGCCGGCAACTCCAAAGTTATTAGCCCTCCATGAGGCATAAACTCGACTCAGAGGCTGTTCATGATAGTCACTTCATCGAGTTACCAAAAACCTCAAAAACATAAGCCCTCCATGAGGCAACATCGAATCTGACTCGGGGACTATCCACGATAGTCACCCCATTGAGTTACTATCAACTCGAAGCAGTAAGAGCTCAGGTCCGGCAACCTCGAGCTCGTAAGCCTTCCATAAGGCACCAATATGAGACCTCACGAGGCAACATCGAAGACATAAGACCTCAAGGCCGGAAAATCCAAAGTTACCAGCCCTCTATGTGGCATAACCTCTACTCAGGGGATGTCCACGACAATCACTTCATCGAGTTACCAAAAACATCAACTCTGGCTCAGGCACTATTCTCAACAGTCGACTCATAGCCATAAGGCCTCAGGGCTGGCAACTTAAAACTCATACACCCTCCATGAGGAAACATCAAAACTATAAGACCTCAAGCAAGGCATGTACTGACTCATAAGACCTTAAAAAGGCATAATCCCGATATCAAAGTCAAGGTTATATATCGAACTTGTAAGACCCCTAAAAAGGTATACCCTCGATATAGACGCCATGGCTATCTCACTCAGGGACTAAAAGGCTACAGCCAAATACAGATGACCACCGTAATAAGGCTCCCGCCAAACTAAAAGTGACTCGAAGACGTCTGACTATCGCCATAATATCACAGCCCTCCAATTACTTTGAAAAAACTTCTAAAAGAATCGATTAAAGGTCGTACCGACCTAAAGCGTAAGAGCCCAAGTTGCCAGCTACACTAACAGTCGTACCGACCTAAAACGTAAGAGCCCAAGTCTCCATATATACTAAAGGTCGTACCGACCTAAAGCATAAGAGTCCAAACCGCCAACTACAGGTCATACCGACCCAAAATGCCTCAGGGCCGATTTAAAAACCTAAGGGTCGATAAGCTCGAGTCAAATCTGACTCGGAGACTGAGCCCGAAATGATTAAACAGAAAGCGCCCAAGGGCGAACGCGTAAGAGCCTAAGTCACCAACTAAAAGTCATACCGACCCAAGACGTAAAAGCCCAAGCCGCCAGCTACAGGTCATACCGACCCGAAATGCCTCAAGGCCGATAAGCTCGAGTCGAATCCGACTCGGAGATTGAGCCCAAAATGATAAAACAGAAACCGCCTAACGGCCATCGCGTAAGAGCCTAAGTCACCAGCCACATTAAAGGTTGTACCAATCTAATGCGTAAGAACCCAAATGCCAGCCTAAAAGGCGTCAGGGCCAATTTGTAGCCCCAAGGGTTTCATTTCTAAATCCCATTCATCGAACTAATCATCAAAATCCATCGAAGCCTATTTCAAGAAACTAGAAAAGAAACAAGGAATGACAACATGCATTTTATATATGATGAAAGTTCATGAAGCATATTTAGAAAGCTTAAAGTCGAAGCCCTTATACAGAAAAGAAGAATAAACAAAAATCTACCACTGGGGCGCGTTTTCAACGGCTCCCTCGGAGGTTATGCTCCCAGCGTCTTGGCCCTCGGCCCCCAGATCTTCAACAGCCTCTGCCCACTCGGGGATTTCACCCTCATCTCCATCATCTTCCGAGCCACTGCTCGAATTATCTTCAAAATCAAGCAGGGCCTCCGATTCCTTTTCCAGGGTCTCCACCCTCTCTATCTCAGTGGATAAATCGAGGCCCCCTGCATGTATATCCTCGAGAGCCTGTCGCTGAGACTTTAATCGGCATGCTCTAGATCTCGGGCAAGCATAAGCTCGTCCTCCTCGGCTAATTTTCTGGCCTGGGCATTTGTAGCAGCAGCATCAACCTTATACGAATCTATGCGTGCATCGGCTTCATCCTTAATCAAAGACAACGCGGTCACCGATTCAGCATAGAGGCCTTTATATTTGCTACTTTAAGCCCTCGCCCCCCGAAGGCAATCCTCAAGTGAGGTTAACTTCCTTTGGAGGGCCTCTCTCACAGAAGTTTTCTCATTCACGCACTGCTTAAACCCGAGGATCTCAGCGTCCTTGACTTTGAATACTTCCCGCATCAGGGCATCTTTCTCCTTAAGCTACAAAGATCAGCCCGATAAGTGTCAAGTACTGATAGCAGGCAAGAGCAAAAAATGAAACATACAGAAAGCTAAGTTACCTGCTCATCAAGATCACTCCGTTTCTGAGATACCATTTCTAAGCGGGCTCAGAGGACCAGCTCTTCTTCCTCCTTTCGAGTAAGAAGAACCCTGAGCTTGACAACCTCCAATAGAAATCTCCTGCGCTCCCCCTCATAATGGGTCAGCTCAGATTGGAACTTGCCTGTGGTCCGGTTATAAAGCACTTTCGCCTGAAAGCATGAAGGAAGGAGGGTCAATGAAATTCTAATCAAGGGTCGAAACAATCAATGAAAAAATTACCTGTTTGCAAATCCTTTCACCCTCCTCGAAAATAAACATGGTGTTAAGATCGGGATTTTTCTCGGCCATAGTGAAGAGCCCCCCGACTATGTCCTTCCCTCTGAGTGGCGCCTCCGCATCAAAAGATTCTATGTTACGGGCATCTTGTGTCTCCCTCAGAGAAAATGTTGAAACCGGCGAAGAATCTCCTACACCAATGACCCTGTATAGATCAATCGGGGCCTTCGACTCGCATCCAAGCTACTCATCCGCCGAATGTCCTTCAGCCCAAGAAACATCTCGGATAGCAGTCGACTTAGGAACATCTTTTGAACTACCCTCAAAAACCCCTTCGGCCCAAGGTAGGATGACATTGTCAACTTCTGATTTAGAAGTTCTCAGATCTTCGAGGATCAAATCAGCATAGGAAGAAGCAGTTACATTTCCACCTCCCACGGGCGATATCGGGAAATCATTTTTCTCGTTTGAAGCCGCAGAATCGGGCTTGGACTTTTGCACTGTAGCCTTGATGGCCCCAAAGCCTCAGTCAACGGTTCCCTTTTTCTCTTTCTATCCTCATTCAGTTTTGGGATATCTGCTTCCTGGGGAGATGCTTCCCTCATCAAAGAGGCCTCCCCTAGGCCTTCATAAACACAGAACATAAAAGGTCAAAGTATATTCAAAAGATATCCTCTTTAAAAATGAACTCAGGTATCGCAAAAAAGAGAGCCCCACCATGATCTTTAGCTTCCCATCGGCCCCTGGCCAGATAGCACCATACGCGCTCAGCATACAGGCAGATCGAATCAAGCCGGCGAACCCAGCTCGGGAGATCCTTAACCGCATCGGGATACCACGTAACAGCTACATCATTGAAGGGAGTCAGTTCAAGGGAAAATTGACACGAAGGAAGATTAAAAGTATTAACTTACGATTCATATTCCATTCCTCAGGGAACGACATCCGTTCGAATGAAATCAAATCTGAGGTCCTAATCCGAACAAAGCGGCTCGGCCAACCTCTGTCCTTGTCTTCTTCGATACAAGCAAAGAAAGCCTTCGAGGCCCGGCGATGAAGTTTGATAAGAAAGCCCCGGTAAAGGCGGGGACTATACATTCTAATCAGATACTCGAGGGTGAAAGGCATCCCCTCGACGGTATTGGAGAAATGCCTGATCATGTAAATAATGCGCCAGAATGTTTGATCGATCTAGCTGAGCATCACTTGATATCGCTTGCAGAAATTGAGAACCACGGGGTCTATCAACGGTGAAGACGTCCCTACCGGGCCTAGAGTAAATTGATAGGTATATACACTGAGGAAGCCATTTTTATGGAAGGTTATGTCTTCCTCCCAAGAAGGAATCTCCACTTGAACCGCATCTCTCCAGCGGCAGCCAGCCTTCACCTCCTCGGCGTTTGTTATCATGCTAATATATCGGGATATGGGTTCACATCGCCCCGACTTTGATGAAGGTTTGTCAACCTTTAAATCGGAGGACGTCTCGCAGGAACCAGGGATGCACTACTCTAGATTTAGGGGTATCATTACCTTACCCTTTGAAAAACGTAAAGATGAGGAGGCTTTGTCATCTCGTGAAATAATTGTGGAGGCCTCCGTCATTTCTGATAAAAGATTTCGAAGGGAACAAGAAAGAACTGATCAAAAAAGGGATACAGAAAGGAAGCAATGAGGGATCTCTTTGATAGGTTGAAAGAAGTAATGAAGAATGATGGACAAGAGGAGGAGTATTTATAGGGGCCAACCACGCACGTTGGTGAAAGCCAAAGAGCAGCCAACTGCCGTAATAAATTCGAATCTTTTTCAAGAACTATGTGAATGTGAATGTGAAGCATCTCTCCTATCACATCAGCCGCCAACGTGGCATGTCTAACAGAATAATAAAGGTGTTGAAAGGTTGGTGAATTCAAATCGTTTCTTGTCTTTTCACTCCAACAAACGCGGGGACTATCTGTATGCGATGAAACCGAGGAAGGCCGATTTTTAGGTTTCTTCAGCACTCCGAGCCTCGACCTCGGATGTATCGGAGCAGAGTCCGAATTTCAACCCTGAGGTGCACCCCTCGAGGAAGTGTTCCAAGGATTCGATATACCTCGGGGCAGGGAAAACATCGAAGATTGTTATGGGAAAGCGGGAAGTTCCAGAAGGCACGTGGTTAAAGCTAACCAAGTTTGCAAAAAAAGTACAAGCCCGTCCGTGGCATTAAGTGGTTGTGCCAGCCGTCTCCCTTTTGTAATAATTACACATGTACCATGTACCATATTGGGATTCCCCCTCATATATAAAGGGGACCCTTGTCACTTTGTAACACACGTGATACTCAATATACAAGACTAAGAACATTCTCTGCTTCCCAATTCAAACATTCTCCATAATTGTCTCATTGATTTATTGTCTTTCATTTTATTGTTCATTAATTGTTCTTCATTCGTTGCTCATTATTGATGACAAAGAGGCCACCCCAGGAGCCTTCGATGTTGTCGAATCATATTCGACTGCCCATTATCGAGTCCCCGAGCTCAACCTCGAGGCCCCTTTAGATCGATCTCGAGATCCTATTTTCTCGCTGCTCGGTTTGCTTAATCTTGTTATCCCTCTCTTCTATTTCGCTTTCTCACCTCTCATTTAACATCTATTGCCTAAACAACTGGTATTAAAACAGATCACATATTTTTAGAACCACAAAATCAAATATAATTGTAATTACCATTTTTCAGGTAAACAACTAAGTTAGATGGGTAAAAAATAGATAATATTAAACTTTATGCAGAATCTTGTAGCGTTTATACCTGGATACTATAAGCTGGGTGGATCGACGATAGTTAGTGCGGTAAAATTATCTCCATGAAGTAATTCTTGTAAAGAGCTCTTGCAGTCTGAACCAGTTATGAAACAGAAAAGTTGGTTCTCATTTGGTAGTGCGAGTCCAGCTTTTATGTGAAATATATAACCTTATAAATTTAGGAATGTAGATCTGCATTTTTTTATAATTAGAAGCAATTACAAATTCAAAAGAGTACATGTAAATTTTTATTGTTCATGATTTATATTTGTTGTTAATCCTGTCGCGTAATGATAGAAAGTATAAGTATATTACTTTTATAGTAGTAATTTCATATATGTATTTATAATTGCACACCATCAAGAAGTGATAGTCTAATTGTCTAACCTATTTCAGGTAGAAGAATTGAGTCTCTCATGACAGGAGGACTCAACTTGCTTAAGACATTAGTCGCCTCCGAGTAATGCATTAGCAGAGTTGGTAAAAACTGAGTTGGCAGCGAGATGTTGTCTGCTCGATTCAGCTTTGTTTGCTCGTACTCGCGCTATGAAGGCCTTTTTTATTAGCGTGCATCATATATAATTCACACTGCCTAGTCTTTCTGACAGCATGTGCTTTTTCAAAGTTTTGATTGTTTTATGCTTTTATTTTGATTATATCATAAAATTAAAGAATATTAATAAAAAATATAATATCTACACATAGTCATCAAAGTCAGAAAATATTAACTAAGGAGTAGAAGAGTAGTACTTATCAAGCCCTGAAATGCTTCATAAATGCAAGGATAGACAAATCCACAGTGGAATGCAGAAAATGCATTAATAATGAAAATAAAAAACAATAAAACAACAATGTATTAAGAAAGATGAAAATTTACACCAATATGAGCGCTTGTGGCACATGCGACAACTAAATAACTAACAGCTTGATCATTGTTATCTCAAGCTTGTTGAAAAAGATAAAGCACTTTGATAGTTTATATGAGTCCACCAAACTGTATAGAGACCTGGTCCTATATCAGTTCCCTCAGTGTTAACTACTAGAAACAGTATGTAAATGAGACACATAATTTTTACGTGGAAAAATCCCAACTCAAGGGGACAAAAACCACGACCTACGCTGGTAGGTTTTCAACTTCACTAACTTGTAACTCAACTATTACAAGCCACTTTGTAATTACTCTATTACAAAGATTTCAATCACACTAACTTGTAATACACTTGTCACAAGCCACTTTATCACTCACTAGTTACAAAGACTTTAACCTATGACTAACTCTAGTCACAACACAAACTCAGATGGTTTATGATTTGGGTTTCCTAAAACAAGGATTCTATGAAAGCAAGATCGGAGTTACAATAAGGAACAAAATACAAGATTACAACTCAACTAAGGACACAAATAGACTCGTAGTGGAACTAGTCCATAGTGGAGTTGTCTTCTTATTATTGACACACTTAAGACTTCAATGCAAGTTCAGATCTTCAATGCTTGAGAGAATATTAGTAAATGCTCAAGTGAATGTCTTGTTTTCCTTACACCATGCTATTATACTTCCAAGACATCCCAAGGATGATGTCTATTCTTAGTTGGTACACACTTCTTCCAATGGGAAGTGACTGTTGCACTGTTTTTGCACTATAGCGTGCACAGTTGCATGCAGTCATTTTCTGCAACTGCTTTCCAGCTGTAGAGTTGACTTGTAATTCTGTCAAGGAAACATAAAGGGATCAGGTCCCTAAATTGTTTCTTGTGAATCCAAAAGTACACAACCCAGATTACTATGAGTCTATTGCTGAATGATTGTACCAGGCATGCATTAGGTCCTTTATCTGGTTCTAAGCAGAAAATTTGTCAGATCATCAAAACATAAGACTAAGAGACCTTAAACCCATCAATTTCCCCATTTTTTGATGATGAAAAACTTTTAAAATTGATGACAAGTTATAAAGCCTAACTTGATCAGATAAAGTACCAGGAACCCCATATGTTCCCCCTGACTCTATGTTTCCACCTTAATCCCTGCTTCAATTTTTTTAAGTTAACTCTTCCCCGTTTTGGCATCATTAAAAATCATAAACAGGCAGAAAGAGTAAAGAAGTCCAACACAGCTAACGCATGCCCCATGTGTGCACACAACATGATAGAAAAGAGAAGTAAAAGGAAAACAAACATTGTACTGAGCAAAATAGAAGCTGATTCATTAATAATAATAGTTTTAAAAAACATATAAGTCTTTGTGATGAAAGCAAATAATGAATTAGATTGTTTCATCAGGAGTAGTAACGGTGGAATCCAACATTCCATCACAAAAAAAACAAAAAGAAACAAAAAACCACAAAACATCACAACATAAGACAACTGGACACTGAGAAGATCCTAGGGGGAACTAGAAGAGGAAGGCCTGGATGAGGAGGCAACAAGGGTTTTGAGAACCAGGTCCATGCAGGCATTTGCAGACATCTGTTCCTCGAGCAGTTTCTCCCACAGGGTCTCCACCTGCTGCCTAAGCTCAGCATTTTCCTTAGTCAAACGGGAAACCTCTTCATAAAAAAGAACTAGCAGAACCAGGTGCCCAATAGCTTGACTTAGCTGAGTTTCCAGTATGGCATTCTGAGCCTTCAGCTTTCTAACCACATCAGTTGCTGCATTTTGAGCATTAATCAGCTGAGAAATGGCCGAAGTGCTTCCCCCATCCTTTTTTATACACTCACACTCTTCCAGAGTTATTTTAGAGAAGGTCTGCTTGCGGGTTCCTACCTTTGGGTTGGCCAGAGGCACCTTGTAGAACTGAAACACTCGAGTAAAGAGAAATCCGTATGTGAGCCCATGATTGCCTTTCGGAAGTTCACCACCTTTTGCATGTGTTCGATCATGATTGTTGGTAGATTGATTGGTGTGTATGAATCAAGAGCCTCCATCAAAAACAGGTCAGACCTGGAAGCAATAGACCTCCTCTCAGCACGAGTTAAGAGAACCTTATTGACCAGCTCAAAGAGAAGCTGGTACATTGGAAGAAGTGCCTTCTTATACACCCGTTCCCCTTGCTGGATAGACTGCTCGTTCAAAATGGCCCTCCTAAATTTAACTTCACAAGCACTCTTGACCGAGGACATCCTATCACACGGAACCTAGAGAGATTTTCCCAATGCAACAGCATCAAGCACGATATCAACCCCATTTACCAGCACACAGATATGGTCCCCTACCACAGTGAAGAGAGTTGCATAGAAAGTCTGCACCTCCTCTTCATATACCTTCGGAACAACCTCTCTAAGAAGATGATCCCATTGCTGGAACTCCACTATCTCCAGAATCTGCCTCATTCCAGCTATCTCAGATATTTCCGGGTCAAACGTACGACCCCACAGTACTTTTTGAGTTCTCAATCTCTCTTGCCCAAGTCCACTGTCACTTGGTATGGTCTTCAGTGAACCGGGTCCCCCAACAGTTTCCCTCTTTTGTTTTCTCAACTTTTCAACAAACTTCCCCCTCTCACGCTCAACTGCCACAGTATCGCTCTTAGACAACTCTCTCTCAACCACAACCTTTTTGGATTTTCCACCACTCTTCATAGATGTTGCACCTTTTTTTCCACAGCTTCCTCGGAAGCTCCAACCACAGACTTCTGGACCTTTATAGATCTTTTCACTAAAGGAACTAGGTTCCTCTTCAGCATCTTCATTAACCTCAACCACTGGAATATCCTTGTCAGCCACAACTTTCCCTTGCTTCATCAACCTCTTTTTCTTCTTCTTAAGACTCTTCTTGCTCTTCTGCAAGGCAGATTCGAGAGCCTCTTTCTTCTGCAATCGGGTAGAAGGTCACTTGGAAGAAGACTCAGGAGTAACTGCTGGTTTGAAAATCTTAAAGAAAACACTTAGGACCATTTCATCTTCATCATCTTCGTCAAAAAGTACAGTAATGGGAGGAATACACTCCAAGGGTTAGTGTAGAAGATGGGTTCCTGGTTCGTTTCTGCTGAAGGAGAATCAGATTCTCCAGCAGGTTTTTCTTTGACTGTCTCATGAACTGGAGACTCAAACAAAACCATAGTCCCCTCATCCCCTAAAAATGGAGTTTCCTCCTCCTGAGACTCGGGAAGGGAAGAGGCTCCTTCATTCGTAAGATTCTCGGCGGAAATGGCCATGATATTTTTTGTCGCTTCCTTTTCTGGTGACTCCATGGGAGTCACAGAGTCGAGAATGGAGGAGTTCAAATATTGATCGGGGTCTTCCTCAAAGACCTCTGATGCCTGAGGTGTATCACCTTCCAAGGGTTCTTTGGTTTGATCAGAAGGAGAAATAGAAGTAGGGGTTGAAGAAAGAGTAACAGCGGCAGGAGGTGAAGAGAAAACTGGTGTGGATACAATGACATCAAGGTTAGTGGAGGACTGGATTTTAGGTGGTATTAGAGTGGTGTTGATGGCATGAGAGGGAGAGGTTTGTTCGTTGGCCATTCTGGGAAGAGTGACAGAGAGTTGTGAAGGAGGGAGAATTTATAGAGTTGTAATGGGAGATGATGGTTCAGAGCGGTTAGGAGTGAGGGGGCTTTATGGAATAAGGGGTAATAAAGATGGGGGAGAGGAATGGGTTTTGACGAATTTCAAAATAACGGTAGGTTTTGGGAAGACGAAACGTGCAGAGGAAGTGAAGGGATTTGAGAGATAGGACGTGAAATACAGACTCTGAAAAGTCGAATGATGTGGCAGTTGCATTAATTTTGTTGTCTTTTGAGAAAAGCATGAGAAAAATACATTACTACTAACATGTGGTGCATGAACCAAGTTCCTGACATGTTTATGTAAAATAATTTGCAACTCTCTTGTGAAGTTCGAACGATGTAGCTTTAGCTTCTATAATCATTATGCGTGTCTACCTGCAATGGTATAGATGTGAGTTAGGCTTGGTCAGAAAACACTTTAGCTGACTTTTACCTGAGTATGACTTTCATAGACTTGTGAGGAGAACTAGATTCTCAGTTGCTTTCATTAACCCTAGTGCCATCCTATTTCTCTCAAAGTGTTCCCTGCTTAGAGCTCTGGTGAAGATATCTGCAATTTGATCTTCAGTGCAGCAAAATCTCATGCAAATGAGCCCCTTTTCAACATTATCTCTGAGAAAATGGTGTCTGACATCAATGTGTTTGGTTCTCTTGTGCTGAAACGTGTTCTTTGACATGTTGAGAGCACTGGTGTTATCACATAGTAGTGGTACACAATCAATTTATACTCCAAAATCTTCCAATTGTTGCTTGATCCACAGCAGCTGAGCATAACAAGATGCAGTTGCGATATATTCTGCTTTAGCTGTTGAGAGGGCAACAAAATTTTGTTTCCTTGTACCCCATGAGATTAGACATGATCCAAGGAAATGAGCCGTTCTAGAAGTGCTTTTTCTGTCCACCAGATAACCTGCATAATCAGCATCAGCATAACCAACAAGGTTAAAATTTTCACCTGAAGGATAGTACAGAACTAGGTCATGTGTGCCCTTAAGATATCTCAGAATTCTCTTGGCCGCCTTCAGATGAGATTCCTTGGGATTTTATTGAAACCTTGCAATACAATCCCACACTGAATACAATGTTGCAGTGAGGTATAGTAGGGATCCAATGATGCCCCGATACATTGTTTGATTCACAGATGATCCAGAATCGTCCATGTCCAGCTTGATAGCAACATCAATAGGGGTGTCGATCACCTTTGATGCTTCCATATCAAACCTTTTCAGCAGTTCTTTGATGTATTTCTGCTGACTGATATAGGTCCCCTTTGTGGACTGCTTCACTTGAAAACCCAGGAAGAAGTTCAGTTCCCCCATCATACTCATTTCAAACTCACTTCACATGAGTTTGGAAAATTCTTCGCATAGTGAGTCTGTTGTGCCCCAATGCCATCTACATAAACCTGAACAACGAGCATGTTCCTTTCTCGTTTCTTCAAAAACAACGTATTGTCAATCTTTCCTTGAGTGAACCCATTTTCCAAGAGAAACTTGGATAACCTCTTATACCAGGCTCTAGGGGCCTGCTTCAATTCGTATAGAGCCTTGTCCAATTTGAATACATGTTCAGGATGCACATGGCATTCAAAGATAAAGTCTGCTTAACATAGACCTCTTCCTTAAGAAAACCATTCAAAAAGTCACTCTTCACATCCATTTGGAACAAGGTGAATTCCATATGTGATGCAAAGGAGATAAGGATCTAGATGGCTTCCATGCGAGCAACTGGGGCAAATGTCTCATCATAGTCGATCCCTTCCACCTGATTGTAACTTGGACAACAAGCCTTGCTTTGTTCCTTGTAGTATTTCCATTTTCATCCAGCTTAATCCTGAAAACCCACCTGGTTCTGATGATGGTTCTGCCAGAGGGTCTAGGTACCAGGTGCCATACCTTTTTTCTCTCAAACTGATGCAGCTCCTCTTGCATAGCTGTAATCCAGTCTGCATCCTTCAGGGCTTCCTTGATATTTTTGGGTTCTATTTGAGATAAAAAACGCTGAAAAGGCTAGGGAATTTCTGGTTTTTGATCGTGTTTGGACTCCAGAATCAAGGGGTGATTATGTTATCAAGTGGATGAGAGCTTTTGTGTTTCCAGTTTAGGACTTGGATCTGATTGGTAGAGGAACTGGGTAAATCAGATGGGTTTCCCTACATTCCTCGTTCAGCTACCTGTGGAGTGCCTTGCACTGCATCTCCAACACTTTCTTCAGCTTTAGTGGTAGTAATTGGGTTACCAGGTTCCTCTGATAAAGTGGAAGAGGATGTTGCACTTTCTTCACTTTCTTCCTTCGTCTGACTCATCATGTTAGCTTTGCCATTTGAGACATCGGATATTTCTCCAGGAACCAAAAGTGGTTCATTGTCTTGATCATCACTGTCTCATTCCTTGTTCGAAGAAGGTGTCTCATTGAATATCACATGAACACTTTCTTTCACACATTGTGTCCTTTTGTTGTAGACTTTGTAGGCTTTGCTTTAAGAAGAATATCTCAGAAAAATTCCTTCATCACTTTTTGCATCAAACATCCCAAGCTGGCCCTTTCCATTGTTGAGAACATAACATTTGCATCCAAAGGTTCTCAAATGAGTTATCTTGGGCTTTCTTCCATTGAGTAGCTCATAAAGGGTTTTGTTCAAGAGGGACCTGATCATGCACCTCTTCACCAAATAGCACACAGTGTTTATTACCTCTGCCTAGAAATTTTTGGCAATTCCGCTGTCAATAAGCATTGTCCATTCCATGTCTTCTAGAGTTCTTTTCTTTCTTTCATACAACACCATTTTGATGAGAAGTCCTTGGGGCTGAGAAGTTATGAGTGATCCCATTTTCATTGCAAAATTCATAAAATTTGGTATTGTCGAATTTTGTTCCATGGTCAGATCTGATGCAAGCTACCTTCAATTCCATTTTCACTTGGATTTTCTTAACAAAGGCCACAAATACCTCAAAGGTATCATCTTTTGTTCTGAGAAATAGTGTCCAAGTGAATCTTGAATAGTCATCTACAATCACAAAAATATACTTCTTTCCACCTCTGCTTGGTATTCTCATAGGACCACATAGATCCATGTGAAGGAGTTCGAGAGGTTTTGATGAGCTAACATCCTTCTTTGGCTTAAAGGATGATTTCACATGTTTTCCTCCAGCACATGCATCACATACTTTGTGCTCCTTGAATTTAGAATTTGGCAGACCACGAACCAGGTCCTTCTGTATCAACTTATTCAGAAGTGAGAAGCTTTCATTCCCCAATCTTTTATGCCACAATTATGAATCATCATCAACCGACTTCAAGCAACTCATATCACCAGCTTCTAGATATTCAAAGTCAGCAACATAAATGTTCTTGTACCTTTTGGCTACTAAAACCACTTCCCCAGTTACCAGACTAGTAACTGTGCACACTTTAGACAAGAACTCTATTTTGTTCCTTTTATCACAGATTTGGGAGACACTCAAGAGACTATATTTCAGCCCATCTACATATTACACATTCTCAATTGAGTGCAAAAGAGACTTTCCAACCCTTCCAACACCGAGGATGTATCCCTTTTTTCCATTGCCAAAGGATACATCCCCTCCTTGCAGGGCTTTCAGTGAGAGAAAATCCATGGTGTTTCCAGTCCTGTGCTTTGAGCATCTACTGTCCATGATCCATTGTAGTCCTGTTCCTCTCACTGGTCCCTGCACATATAGATTACAGGTTAGATTTAGGAACCCAAACAAGTTTGGGTCCCTTGTAATGAGGAAAAGGGTGGATTAGAGCTTTTCTAGTCCATGCAGGCAAGAAGCGATTTTTGCTAGTGGTACCAGGTCCCCTTTTTGTAGTCATTTTTTATAGTAAACACTTTGTTTTTCTGAACAAATTGAACCCTGGCAGGGCAGTTTTCTTTGAGGTGCCCATTGTTCCCACAGTGGGTACAAAGCTAGTTATATGGAACAGTAACATACTTGTTGTGAGGGTTGTAAGGAATTTTCTTCTTTTAGAACCCGATCCCCTTCCTGTTTCCACTGTTGTTAAAGTACATGGCAGTGACAGCATCTGTGGGCCAGGTCCACTTAAGAGATTTTTCAAGATCAATTTTAGTTTCACCAATTCTGCTTGAAGTTGCCTATTTTTCTCGAGTTCACCACATAGACTAGTTTTCACATCATTTAATTCCTTTTCAAGTTTGATGTGTGCCTCACTAGCTACTTCATTCCCTTTCTCAATACTCACAGGCCTATGTTCTGATTTGAGCCCCTCAATTGTTTCTTCTAGGTTTGTGATTACCACCAAAAAGTCATCCCTTGTATCATTTTCTATATTATTAATCTTTCCAGCTAACACTTCTTTTTCTTTCTCAAGGTTGATTATGGTTTCCTTCAAGTCCACAACCACTACCATCAAGTCATCTCTTTCATTTTCTACACTATTTATTTTTCCATTTAGAGATTCTTTTTCTTTTCAAGATTACTTATGGTCTCCTTCAAATCAACCACACAGACCACTAGATCATCTCTAGATTGCTCAGCCTCTCCTAACTCCACGGTCAAGGCATCCTTATCATCAACTAAACTATAGTATGCATCAATTAGAACATTTGCTAATGACATTAATTTCTTAGAAGAGTAGGACTTTAGATTTCTCTGAACATCCCTGAAATTTACCTCATCATTGTCATCCTCTTCATCATTATCAGACTGGAACATTAGTGCAAACAATGAATCATATTCCTTTGATTCATTTTCCACTGCCATCATGGAATTGTTTCCTGCATCTGGTTCCTCTTCTGATTCACTGGAGGAGTCTCCCCATGCAGCAAGAGCTTGCTTCACAACATTGTCAGCTGCACTTTTTTGGCTGAATCATTTGTTAGGAACCGGGTTCCTTTTTGTAGTTTTGTCAGAGTGGTGTTTGTAGGACTCCTGCTTCAGAAGTGGACAGTCTTTGATGAAGTGCCCTGGCTTTCCACACTTGTGAAAGAGATCATAGTTCCTTGGTTTACTTGAACTGCCTCTCCTCGGTATGCCACCATTTCTTCAAACCATCTTTTGAAATCTTTTAGTAAGATAGGCCATGTCACTGTCTTCTTCACTTGAGTCGTTGTTTTCAGCCTTGAGCACCAGGTTCTTCTCCTTCTTTGGTTCTCTTCTTTCACTTTCTTTCTTTCTCTTCATCTCATACATATTCAGATTTCCAATCGGCTCGTCCATGGTTAGAGTTTGTAGATCTTTGGCTTTAGTGATGGCATTCACCTTGCTCTCCCAAGAGCCAGGTAAAACACTGAGAACCTCCCGTACCATCTTGTTTCTAGGAATTATTTTTCCCAACGAGTGAAGCTCATTTATGATAGATGTGAATCTAGTGTGCATGTCTTGTATAAACTCTTCACCCTTCATCCAAAATAGCTCATACTCAGTGGTGAGCATGACAATCTTGGACTGTTTAACCTGAGTAGTTCCTCCATGTGCCATTTGCAATGCTTCCCATATCTCCTTGTAAGATTGACTAGCTGAGATTCTATTGTACTCATCATGTCCTATACCACATACCCAGATCTTCCTTGCACGAAAGTTCTTCTCTACAACTTTTCTATCAACGTCACTGTATTCTTTTCTGTTTTTGGGCACCATCACACCAGGTTATCCAACCTTTTTCATGGGAACATGTGGATCATCAAAAATGACGTCCCACAGCTCGGATTCTTCTGCCATTATAAAATCATGCATATGAATCTTCCACCATCCATAATACTGACCATTGAATCTAGGAGGTCTATAGGTTGATTGTCCTTCTTCAAAGTTAGGTGGAGCAACCATTTGAGATCCTTTCTAGGTGTTAACCTTTTAGAAAGAACCTGCTCTGATACCAATTGATAGTTTATTTGAGTCCACCATCTGTATAGAGACCTGGTCCTATATCAGTTCCCTCAGTGTTAACTACTAGAAACAGTATGTAAATGAGACACGAGATTTTTACGTGGAAAAATCCCAACTCAAGGGGACAAAAATCACGACCTACGCTGGTAGGATTTCAACTTCACTAACTTGTAACTCAACTATTACAAGTCACTTTGTAATGACTCTATTACAAAGACTTCAATCACACTAACTTGTAATACACTTATCACAAGCCACTTTGTCACTCACTAGTTACAAAGAGTTTAACATATGACTAACTCTAGTCACAACACAAACTCAGATGGTTTATGATTTGGGTTTCCTAAAAAAAGGCTTCTAAAAAAGCAAGATAGGATTTACAATAAGCAACAAAATACAAGATTACAACTCAATTAAGGACACACATAGACTCGTAGTGGAACTGGTCCGTAGTGGAGTTTTCTTCTTGTTCTTGACACACTTGAGACTTCAATGCAAGTTTAGATCTTCAATGATTGAGAGAATATTAGTAATTTCTCAAGTGAATGTCTTGTTTTCCTTACACCATGCTATTATACTTCCAAGACATCCCAAGGATGATGTCTATTCTTAGTTGGTACACACTTCTTCCAATGGGAAATGACTATTGCATTGCTTCTGCACTGTAGCATGCACAGTTGCAGGCAGTCACTTTCTGCAATTGCTTTCCAACTATAGAGTTGACTTGTACTTCTGTCAGGGAAACATCAAGGGATCATGTTTATAAACCGCTTCTTGTGAATCCAAAAGTACACTGCGCAGATTACTTTTAGTATATTGCTGAATGATTGTATCAGGCATGCATCAGGTCTTTTATCTGGTTCTAAGCAGAAAGTTTGTTAGATCATCAAAACATAAGACTAAGAGACCTTAAACCCATCACATTTGTTTCTTCTAGAATTTGGAATTAAACCCTTCATTTTACTTCTTTTGAAATTCAAATCTTTAGCAAAAAATCTGAAGCAAATGAAATAACTATCATGATATGTTTTTTTATAGTTATTCTCGAATAACATTTTCTAATTTAGCACACAACAGTTATAAAATTGCAAAATCACAAAGAATCAAGAAAACACAAAAAACCAGCAAAACCAGAAAGTATGAAAGAACCCAAAAGATTACGAAACTGGAAAAAAGGATTAGGATAAAACAGAATAAAATTTGGGAAAAAATCTGGAAAGCAATAATGGAAGCGACTTGAAGAAGATGAAGTGAATAACTCCAAACTTTATTAAGAACTATGAAGTTATACCCAATTTTTTCTTTTAATTAGGCTAAACACCTATATCAGTGTCACAATAGGGCTGAGATAGAAAAGCATTTAGGGTTTGGAGAAGAGGAAATCAACAACAAAAAATTATTGCATGTGGCTGAAGCTTATCGAAAATGGAAAATAGCAAAGGCAGGCAAAGAGAGATTCTACTAAACAGGAAATTTGAGGTTGAAGATGAAGGGTTGCTACAACCACTGAACATCGAATTAAGAAGGAAGAACTCAAAAGAGGAACATACCTACAGCTCGAGCAAATACACCCTTGAGAGCAAGAACACAAATAGGAAGGAGGCCAGTAGAAACTAAAAGATGCACGTAGGATTTGTGTAAATAATCCAATGCCATGTATACAAATTAGGTCTAAGTAATAATGTCTAAAGTCTAAAATGCCCTTAGCCTTTTAGTAAATACCATGAAACAGCCCAGTCGAAACTTGAGCTTTTTTAGTATACATAAATTATTTTTGTCATCATCAAAAAGGGAAGATTATTAGTTATAAGTTTCAATAATGAAAAATAATATATTACATTTGGTGCAGGATCACAAGGAATAAATTAAAGGATTCAAGAAGCAATTCTAGTAAGGAATAGATTAAGGAAATAATCTATTAACGGAGGATCTAAAAGCAACGCAACGAAAAGAATCAATGATCGGCGATGAAAAAGGAAGAAGCAGCAGAGATCCAACAAGAAGAATCAACCAGAGATTGACGGAAGCTATTACTGGAAGGTCCCAAATCAAAGGTAAACGAGATCACTGAAAACCAATGAAGCCAGAAATCAAGGGATCTGGTGGATATCCCTCAAGTAACACAAAGATATGCCTAGCGGATGGAAAGCTCGTCAAGACCATAAATCAAGGAAGATCAACGTAAACTTGACATTATTCTTGGAAAGAATCAATTTATGACTCCTTTCAAGGATCAACTCTCTTGGGTTTGCAATCTCTCAAGATTCTCGAAAGCCTCATGGAAAATATATATATATAGATGTTCCAGACATGAAAAGAACATACTTTGAACGAACCATCTTCACTCCTTTTGTTCTACTCTAAACAAGCATTGTAGTTCTTTTAGATATGTTGTGTAATTAGTGAGAGAAGAAAAATAGATGAACATTGGTGAGACGTTTTATCAAGAAAAGAAAACAGACATAGTTATTAAGATGTTGGTGTAAAGCTACATCATCCACTCTGTACTCAAGAAATATCAATCACTGAAAGAGAACATCCTTTCAACCCAAGGAGACTGGACTAGGATTCATATTGAATCTGAACCAGTATAAAAATTGTGGTGTTTTTATGTCCTGCATTTTATTTCTGCAATTACTATTATCATGCTCTAATTTTTAGTCAATTAATTGGTAAACTAGTCAACTATTTATAAAAAAAATTTAAATAAGCAATTCACCCCCTTTACTTTCATTTTGGAAAATCCTTCAATATCAACCTTTTATTACACGAATGAAAAAGCACTAGTTGTTGCGATAAAGAGGCTGCAATATTTAGCATGGGAGGCTTCTCATTCTCTATTTTATGTAGTACGTAATTTATTAATTGCACGTTATGGCCACCCATTACTGTTTGACTGAGATTAATACAAGTTCCCAATAACATTAATTAGTTGAGTTAAATATTAAATTTATATATATATATTTATCTTTTTTCTCCTTTTTTTGATTTTTTCTCTTATTTTTCCTACTACTCTACATTTTTTCAGCCATTTGAAGAAATTAATTTTGCTCAATTAATATGATAACTGAAAAAACTTTACCACTTAATGATATGGAAGTTGAAATGATACATCACCTTAAATATTTTCAGTAACCGACACTATATTAATCCTTCACACGCGTTTTTGCTATTTATTTTTAAGAAATTAATTACTTCTCCATTAAACTGTCATTACTCTCTCCATTGTAGGTCCATTTCTCTTAAACCTATAAAGAGGAGCACTATTTGGTGAAGCAAAATGGTTCTACGCACAGAGACCATATAGTTGTATTTCCCATCCATTTCTGGAGGTTTTTCCCAGATTGGTAGGCATTGTTTTGTAGGTACAAATTACCTACCAAGAGATTCTATCATGGACGTTTCATGTATGTGCTGCAATTGTAGTACGACATATAACATGTCGTAGTGAAGTTATTGAGAAGAATGCAGTAGAAAAGGACCTTCAATGAAGATTGTAGTACGACATATAACATGTCTTCATACCAACAACTTTTTTTTTTCTTTTTCTTTTTCTTTTTTATCCACTCCATGACAATTCCATTTTTTTGGGGGGCTAATAAATGGATCGGCATACAAATAGAGTAGGTTGTATGTTAAGATAGTATGGCTCTGGCCTCTGAGTGGTGATGGTGTATTACTTGCTGTTTGCATTTCTTTTGAGAGGTATTAATTACCTGCATGTATGAAATTTATTTTTTAATTTACTTAACATGTAATAGTAACATTTATAGTTTGAGGGAAGTTATTTCATAATTCCGTAATTTATTAAAAAGAAGTGAAAAAAGATGATATTACTATGTACTTGTGTTGAGTGAGATAAGTAATTATTGGGGATTCTTCTTTGCTTCTTGTACCGAGCCAAAGCCTGTTGACATGTATCTAGTCCAATATTTTCAAGAGATATCGGAAAATACAATATATATAGTAGTGCAATAGACTTCTCAAGTTTTACACACGTGTATATATATATATAAATTTATGACTTTATTGGGAAAAATTCATAACCGCGCATAAGGCAGACATATAAATTGTCCGGTGTATAGAGAAGACCTCACCATTAAAGAAGTAACCATAAAAACGAAGAAACCCACGATTTATTTTTTGATTTCTTTTATTTACTAGATTTTTGATACCTAGAAAGATAGACTTTTTTATTTCTTTTTCTTATTTCGCAGTGATTAATGTCCTGAGAATCTCACAAAACTCCAAATTTCATAACTGCGTAAGGATTAAGATTGTGAAACCCCCCAAAAGGGAAGAAAAAGAACAGAAAACATATCCTGAATCGACCATTCAAATATCAAGCTTTCAACTCTCAAGTAGTATGAAGTTTCTTGAACTGATTCTTTTGCCTAGCTATGACATATCGTGTCAGAGAACTATACAAATTTTCATCCTTTTATGCTAAATACTAGTTCTAGTATACTCAAACCTTTCTATCAACTGAACAGAGAAAGGAGATGGAAGATATTCTACTTCTCATAAGCTCCAAGATTTCAGAAGCAGAGGGTCTGAGACTGGAACAATCACTTAAGCACAATGCTGCAAGCGACGTCATGGCCTTAGCTTCCTCCAATTCATAATCCCCGTTAAGGCGCTGATCCACCATTTCAGCTACTTTAGAGACATTCTTTAGAATAGGAGCAGCTTTTGATATTAGTCTCTCCCCACTATCTGAGGAAAAGGCTTCAACCCCGGAAATGAGTTCTAAAACAACAACTCCAAAGCTATATATGTCATTTTTCTTGGAGGCAATCCCAGTTCTCAAGTAGTGAGGATCAGTATAGCCTGGAGAACCAAGAATCATACGGTTCGTTGGTGGCAAAACTGAAGAAGAAAATCCCATCTTCGCTGACCCAAAATCACAAAGCTTGCAGTTGAATTGCTTATCTAACAATATATTTGAAGCTTTGATATCACTATGGACTATTTCTAATGGACATTTGTCATGGAGATATTCAATGGCTTGAGCAAGTTGATATGCCACTGTCATACGGTTTCTCCAATGAATAATTGTGTCTTTATTCCCGTGGAGTTTGTCCTGTAAAGTCCCATTTGGAGCATATTCAAATAACAACATATTCCCCAATTCTGCGTCGTCGCAGTGATCAAGAAGCTTGACTATGTTACCATGTTGGATTTGAAGCAAGATGTCTAATTCTTGTTTGTAAATTCTGTTGAGACGCTCGCTGCTGCTGTCCATGATCTTGACAGCTCCTAGAGTTGAATTAGGAAACTCAGCTAAATAGACAGTGCTAAATCCTCCACAGGCAATTAACTTAGACGTAGAGAAATTCATGGTGAATTTCTTCAACTCGCCGCTAGTATATCTCGTCAACTCACCTGTAATCGTTGTGCAATCCAACTCATCATCTTTATCGGCTTCCACAAAAACACGGGCATCAGCTACTCCACCGCGCCTTATTAGCTTATATCCAAAGCACCTAAGGAAAGCCATAACGGACAGGAAAATTAGTAACAACAAACACAAGTCGTGCAGGTTGCAGTGGCAGAATCAGGATTTAAAACTTGGTTCTAGGTTTCGAGTTTCTTGAAAAAATATACTACTTTTCAGGAATTTTCAAACATATATTTATGGTCTATGGTGATCAGTGACTAAGTTGTAGTGCTTTTGTATAAGAAAGTTTTTATGAATGAATGCTATCCATTGCCATTCGTGTGGTATATATAAAACGGGCAGTGACGGTGGAGTAGCTAAGGCTTCAGCGGGCAGTGGTGGTGGGTAATAGAAGAGAAGTATATTAGATTCTGAAGCTACGGGGAAGGAGGTGAAAGAAGAGAACAGACCCACACAAAACATATTAAAAACTCAACCAAGAACAGACAAACAGACCAATTTCTATTCCCATACCCGTGTGACTTTGAAACCTTATTCTTCTCTTTTGTCTCTTTATATTACTCTTATTACTGTTGGAAGGTGAGGCTTCCATGAGAGTGCATAGTGGTTACCCAAAACAAAGGATATATAAAAAATACATGTACTCCTAAAATAGGGTACATTAAGGGTCTGTTTGAAAAATCACTAGGTAATTAAAATTGGTGTAATTATTAGGGTAGTAATTACATAGCCTAGTATTACACAGTTGTGTAATTACGATGACATATTTGTTTGTCATAGTGTTATTACAGTGTAATTACAAGTTTACTGTTTGATTGCACAGATATAATTACACAGTTAGATAAAATTTTAAATGAAGTAACTATCAAAACTTAATAGTTAATATAATAAATATATGCCTATGAATATTTATAAGTATAAACGATATTATATTTGGTATTTAAGATGTATATTTTTCATGAATATACATTAATTAGTAATTATATATTTATAATTAATATTGTAAAAATAATTTTTATATCTATCTAAATTAATAATATTTAATTTAGAAACTTACAAAAACTAAAAACATATGTTCTGTAAAATACCATGGAATTCATGTTTGATAAAATAAATTAATATTTATAAATATGATGTCATAATATTATTCAAATGAACAACATGCAATATGGGCAAATACTACTAAAACATGTAAATTGGAACCATAAATATAACACAATTTTAAAACTCAAAAGAAATAGTTTAACATATGTCAAATTCCAACATAATAATAGTAAGTTCCAGTACAACTTAAGATTATGAAACATAATAAGTTTATAACCACATTCAATTTGCATCACTCATTATATTCCAAGTTTATTAATGACTCATTAGTTCTAATATTAGGAGGTAGTTTCAAAAAAATAAAATAATAAAATAAATAAAAAATAAAACATAAACAATTTCATGGAATCACAAGAAATAAATATAAATAATGTACTAATAAAATATTCTTTAAAATTTCAAAAAAATCAAAATTAAAAATTAAAAATTTAAAAAAATAGAAACAAAAAGTTATAAAGAAAAAAATTTAAAAAAAATTAAAATAAAAGGGAAAATAAAAGGCAACTTTGTAATTACCACCAATTTTCACCTTCCTCTTGAGAATTGAAGAGTGTAATTACACTACTCCAATTACACCAAATTCTATACAGACCAAGTAATTACTTGGCCAAACAAACATATCAAACTGTGTAATTACATCCAATTACACCTAAATCCAATTCCAATGTAGCTTTCCAAACAGGCTCTACATGACTAAAACTCAAACTAGTAGGAAATGAATTGTTTAATAAACTGTATCAAGTTTATATTCATGAATGGGCGGGCATATGGAAAAGCAAAAGTCATACTCCCTTTGTTTCCTTCAATACGATGGATTGTCTAAACATGCATCTCAAATGTTAGTTTGACACAAAATTCAAAATATTATTTTGATTGAACACAAAATATATGAAACAATAGGCTGATACAAATGAATAAAATATTATAATTATTTTGTACCAAGCCATTTGCTTTTTATCCAGCGAGACCTACAAGAAGTTATGTCTAAAGGTAAATGCATGTGTAAAAAGTTTCTAATTTACATGTTGTTAGAAAGCGACTAATTTTGTTTTGAACGGATTAGAGAACGTAGATGTCAAACGAATTGAGACAAAGGGAATCATATATTAGTGATAATGAAAGCACAATATTAAATGACAGTATAGTTAAAAGTACTTGTGATTTAAAACATCAAACCAGAACTCAAAGTAATAGCTTTAATGATTTGAATTCGCGAAGGTTCATGTTCAAAAAACGAGAAAATGTTAATTTAAGGCTATTATATAATGAAAATGTATACGCATTTTTTCTCAATTTATGTGACCCACTTTTTTTTTTTAATTTTTAACAAGAATATTTTTTTTTATTTAAAAATAATTTAACTTAATAAGTTTATTTCACTCTTAATAAGATGATAACCATAAAAATTTCTAAGACTTATTTTAAATTACAAATTTCTACAAAAATTATTTTTTTAAACTTCACCAAGTCAAACGGTACCGTATAAATTGGGACGAAGAGAGCGATAGTTAGTACATAATTTTCTGGATAAGTAATTGCACTTAATAAATTGAAATACGTCATGAAAACAGGGATGTAAAAGATGAGAAGCTTCTTGTGGTCAACTCAGTCTTCCTCTCTTTGATCTTGCGTATGCGAAGGGGGACCTCTTATATTTCCCCGCGTGTGTATGGGCATCAGGTTCGTAGTATTTACATTGATTTCTAGCTAGATTTGTTTTAAATTTGTTTGGTGCAAATAAAAAAATGTTTTCTTCAATTTAAATATTTCTCTTTTTGATATTTTGTTTTCTAACTTTCATCATTGAGGCACCAACCAAATCAAAAAGTGCCGCAGCGAATTTCTGACAAGCAATATCGCACGATATGGGGATGTAGGATTAGGTGTTGTACAAGCGAGGAAAAAATCATACATAGAATTCATTCCCCTTTTTTTCTTTCTCATCTTTTTCTTCTTTTCTGGTTTTGGATAAAACAAAACAACAGGAGAAAAGAATGAATTTAATTAGCACCCAGGGGTGTATTTAGTAGTCTCTGTCACCAACGTGGCAAATATTTTGAGAAGTTAGAGTTCAAAAATTCCAACAGAAAAAAAAAGAAGAAAAAGTCATGCGTGATCTCTTTCCATGTACTTACATTTTGCTATGCAGAATTACTCGCTAGTTATGCTCGTAAAAAGTAGTAGCTATCATATGAGTTAATCGAGCTACCCATGAAATAAGTCGAGTTATGCACAAAGTGATTTGATCATCACGATTACAAAAAAATAGGAGTAATGAATTTATGCAAGTTTAACAAACACGTCCACTGTACAAGATATGAACGTTCAGCCCAGTACGGAATTATGTGATTAGAGTCATTTGACCATGAAAATTGTCGTAAACAGTGTGCTTTCTCCAACTATAACAGAAATTGAGAGATGCTGCCATGTTTACTGCTTTCGTGCTAATACTTCCTCATAGTACCATGGAGTTATAAGCAAGGGAAATCCAATTGGGTGTCTTTCCAACATTGATCTCATTCAATATAATGGGAATCACCTGCAAGATTGTAACTTGTTTAAGTGTGACATGCAATATGAATCACAAAACATTTTAAATTATATATTATGATATTTCCTGTTTCAAAACATTGCAAATGGTAATAATAGTTAGTTGGATAATACTAACCTTGAACACTCATATTTCCAGCAACTAATTTAGCACAAGCCAAAGGAGAAAAGATTAATCCTACACTAACTCATCCTCCAGGACCAGAGGATGGATATATTTCAAAGTAAATAATCTTGTTACGAATATTATATTAACATAATTTATGTGCATACTAGAGACATTAATGTTAGTTGATGATTTTTTTTCACAATAATAAAATAAATACGAGATTTTAGTCCTTAAAGAAGTTAAAAAATGAGTCATGTGCATGTTATGTGCATCTCTTTCCATCTGAAAGCACTACTAAGGTGAGGTATTTTTTTTTGCGTAAATAATTTTAGTAAATTTGATCTATATAAAGAAAACCTAAATAAGAAAGAAATGAGGAAGTATCTTTGCTAAAATCATGCCTAAACATGCCGAGACTAGAGTCCTTCGCCGAATAGGCTGTAACTCGGATAAGTGAGTCCAACAACTCAAGCTCGAACAACTCCGGCAATGAGCTGAGCGATGAAGGAGGCATTATAGGTGTAACTAGATGAATGCAGAAGTAACGGTCCAAATAATAGTATTGAGTCTAAGACCAACACTTGCTGAATAATTTGAGCCACTATATTAAGTAGTAAAATAGGCGAGTGTGACTGTTTCTCCCTTTTCGCTTGCTTTCATTTTCCATCATGCCTGCCAACGTCTACATCTCTGCTTCTGCACCACATCTCCTCAACATCTTAAGGGACGTTTTTGCCTCCTCCATACACCATTTCTTAATGAAAAACCTCGGGGTCTCACTAAGAAAGAAAGATAGTACAAGAAGTGACATAGCAAAAAACCCACTACTGGCAAAGGACCATCTCCCACCATAACGAAAGTTGTGAGATACTTCCATGTTTACTTCTTTCGTGCTAGTACTTTCCCATAGCACCATGGATTTATAAGCAAGGAAAATCAACTTTGGTGCCTTTCCAACATTGATCTCTCTTAATATAATGGGAATCACCTGCAAGATTGTAACTTGTTTAAGTGTGACAAGAAATATGTAGCACAAATCATTTAAAACTATATATTTGGATATTTCCTATTTGACAACATAGCAAATTCTAATAATGGTTAGTTGGATAATACTAACCTTGAACACTCATATTTTCAGCAACTAATTTTGCACGAGCCAAAGGAGAAAAGATAAAACCTACATTAACTCATCCTCCATGACCAGGGCATGGATATATTTCAAAGTAATTAAATCTTATTACGAATATCTTATTAAGAGAATTTATGTGCATACTAGGGAGATTAATGTTACTTGATGAGTTTTTTCACAACAATAAAATAGATATGAGATTTTAGTTCTTAAAGAAGTTAAAAAAATGAGTCATGTGCATGTTGTGTGCATCTTTTTCCATCTGAAAGCACTACCAGGGTGAGGTATTATTTTACCGTAAATTATTTAGTCAAATTGAGCTATATAAAGAAAACCTAAATAATAAAGAAATGAAGAGCCTGTGCTAAAATCGTGCCTAAACATGCTGTGACTAGAGTCCTCCGTCAGTTGAAGAAGTTGTAATTCAGATAAGTGAGTCCAACAAGTCAAGCTCGGATAGTTCCACCAATGAGCGGAGCGACAAGCGAGGCATTATAGGTGTATCTAGATGACTGCAGAAGTAATGATCCAAATAACAGTATTGAGTCTAAGCCCAACACTTGCTGAAAAATTTGAGTCACTATGTTAAGCAGTAAAATGGGCGAGTGTGACAGTTTCTTCCTTTTTCTCTTGCCTTCATTTTTCCATCATGCCTGCCAACATCTATAACTTTGCTTCTGCCCCACATTTCCTCAACATCTTAAGGAACGTTTTTGCCTCCTCCATATGCCCTTTTTTAATGAGAAACATCAGGGTCTCACTAAGAAATAAAGGAAGTACAAGAAATGACATAGCAAAAAATTCACTACTAGCAAAGGACCATCTCCAACCACAGCGGAAGTTGAGAGATGCTGTAATTTTTACCGCTTCCGTGCTAGTACTTCCCCATAGCACCATGGAGTTATAAGAAAGGGAAATCCACTTTGGTGTCTTTCCAACATTGATCTCAATCAATATAGTAGGAATCTCATGCAAGATTGTACCTTGTTTAAGTGTGACATGCAATATGAAGCACAAAACATTTAAAACTATATATTCTGATATTTCCTATTTCACAACATAGCAAATGCTACTAATGCTTAGTTGGATAATACTAACCTTGAACACTCATATTTCCAGCAACTAATTTGGCACAAGCCAAAGGAGAAAAGATTAAACATACATTAACCCATCCTCCACGACCAGGGCATGGATATATTTCAAAGCAAATAAATCTTATTACGAATATTATATTAAGAGAATTTATGTGCATGCTAGAGAGATTAATGTTAGTTGATGAGTTTTTTCAAAACAATAAAATAAATATGAGATTTTATTCCTTAAAGAAGTTAACAAATGAGTCATGTGCATCTTTTTCCATCTAAAAGCACTACTAGGGTGAGGTATTATTTTAGCGTAAATTATTTTAGTCAAATTGGCTTATATAAAGAAAACCTAAATAATAAAGAAATGAAGAAGTATATGTTCTAATATCATGCCTAAACATTTCGAGACTAGATTCCTCCGTCGACCGAAGAAGCTGTAGCTCGGATAAGTGAGTCCAGCAGCTCAAGCTCGGACAACTCCACAAGTGAGCGGAGCGATGAAGAGGGCATTCTAGGTGTATCAAGATGACTTTGGTGCCTTCCGAACATTGATCTCAACCAATATAATGGGAATCACATGCAGGATTGTAACTTGATTAAGTTTGACATGTAATACGAAGCACAAAACATTTAAAACTAAATATTCTGATATTTCCTATTTCACAACATAACAAATGCTAATAGTGGTTAGTTGGATAGTACTAATCTTGAGCACTCATATTTCCAGCAACTAATTGGCACAAGCGAAAGGAGAAAATATTAGACCTACATTGACCCATCATCCCTGACCATGTAACGACCCGATCGGTCGTTCCGAGAGTTTTAGCCCTGTTTCCCCCGTTCCTTCTTCATTATATGTGACTCAACTATATTATGTTGTGCTGGATCGGTTGGCTCGCGTTCGGAGTGGTTGTGGAGAGAAATGAGACACTTAGTCTCTTGACTTGGTCTAATAGTTGGAAAAGTCAACCAGAAGTTGACTTATAGGTAAATGATCTCGGAAGGTGATTGTACAAGTAACATAATGATAAATCGAGTGTCGAGCCCACAGAGACTTGTGTAAACTACTTACTAAATCACTATAATTATTATTTAATCAAGCCAAAATAAAAACCCAGGAATGTAACTATTTTATACTACGATTCTAAGAAATAACTAATTATCAAGTAACAAGTTGATTGTTGTGTATTTAATAGAGATAAATATTCCAGGGTTGTGATCAATTCACCACTCATATTGCATTCGAATTAAATCTCCCTTTCATCTAATTCACTCATGGTTGNCTATTAGAACGCACTAAGATTACGATATTTAATTAAGCACGGTGACTAGGTATATTCCTATCCTAACCACAAATCCGCTCCCCTGAAGGGTTAATATCGCGCTCTCTTCAATTCTTCTCTAATCTATACACGACTTTCCCAAGCATAACATAGATAGTATATAGAACTTAACTGCTGGCCAAACAATTAAGTAATTAAACACAAAATTGAAGAAACAACCATATATTGAGTGAACTATAATCAAGGTTAAGCTAATGTCGAATAACAATATTCATGGCTAAATCACAACCCCAGAACAATGGGTGTTTAGCCACTCATGCTAAAATCAAACAATTGCATAAGTGTTGAATTAATTGTAAATACTAGAAAAAGATGAAGAAAACTGAGAATCCTTCGCTCCCTAGCAATTCCGTGTGTATTATTCCTCCAAAGTGGCGTGAATCTCCTCAAAAATAAGCTTAGACTTGCTTTTATATGTGTTGGGTAGGTTTAGGGCCGATATAACCGTGTCCCGGACAAAATAGGAAAAAATCTCGTCACCGGCGCCCTGGATAGCGCCGGGCGCCCACCAGGGCGATGCCCCAATAATGTTTCTGCCTCCCGCGCCACGGGTGGCGCCCAACCCTGCATGTGGCGCCCAAAATCGCCGTTTTCCCTGTTTCGTCCGTTTTGGCTCTAATTTCGCACGTTTCGCCCCCAATTGATCCCGAATCATTCCTACACATAAAAACACTTCAAATTAATATAAATAATCACATTTAACATCTAAAACTCACGAAACAAAAGTAAAATATGAGGCGATATACATAGAAATATATACACTTTAAGCCAAACATCAACACCCCACACTTAGACTCTTGCTCGTCCTCGAGCAATGGGACAATCTAATACCTTTCAACACGTACAAAGTATATTATCAAGGAGTATTTTACTTTTTAATCACACACCTTACCCCTTGACTATGATCGATACCGGCAATCAATTATGAACATACAAAATTTCACATTCTTCCCGTTCTTTAAACATACCCAAGTATAAAAATTTACTCAATCATACCAACAACCTATTTGCAACCACCAAACCTCAAGATTTGACTTGTAACCACTAAGCTCTCTCAATTCACGCAATCACCCAACAAGAAAGTTTGCAACATTACCAATTGCTCAAGAGATCATGTGCCCTCACCAACAACAAAAGAGTGAATATAACTAGTCCACACATTCAAATATGCTTTTGAACATAATTTAATGACATCACACAATTGAACAAAAATTCACTCACTCTCACAAAGAATTCAAATGCATCCCATGGTCGTACCATAAGCTTGCCCTTAGTGTAGATCTCTACTAATTTAAGTTAGCCAAATCTAGGATCAATTAGGACTTTTAAGGTTGTAATGTAGGCTAAGGGACGGGTAGGATATATTTAGGAATAGTGACTAACCCTCCTAAGCACTTTAATACACTACCTTCACAAATCAACACATATTCTTCTCAACCAATTCCCTTGCCACAACTCATATTCAACATAGCCCTTTTTCAATTAAGCACTTCTATATTTTCACTAGCACAATTTAATAAAAATTGGAGGTGTGTATCTTTTTTTACATACTTTTACTATCATTTTTTTTCTCTTTCTTTCCAACACACACTCCATACATGAAGATCCAATGGCTAGTGACTTTTGAATACAATTTTAGTACACCAACGAGCCCTTCCATGACTCCACTCAAAAGCTACTCCCCAATATCTCACCTTACTTCTTTTAGAGACTAAGTGCCTTAGGAGGAAGAGGTGCAAAAATCTCAATTTAAGAACAAAATAAGGGTACAACTTGTAATGTGGGTACCAAAGAAAAGGTCAAAAGGCTCAAAGGGGCTAACAAATGAAAATTTTAATTTTCATGTGACAAGCACATCCATGATCAAGCAAGAAAATGCCTATGTAATCTCCTAGATTAGCATAACTTACAATTTCGCTTCAATTAACACACTGGGCAAGTTCTAGACTACACAGGATTGCATAGAAAATCACTAAACCTCACTCACACATTGCACATGACTCAATTACAACGGTTTTGTTCAACTCTCAAGTCAAGCAAGCACACATAATTGAGAGAATTAAGCAATATTACACTATGTAGCATACAAGTCAAGCAACTGAGCTAAGGTGTCACACAATAGGCTATTTAATTTTTCTTTGGCATCACAAGTCAAACCAAATACAAGGAAAAGCAGAATGTATGTCATAACCTAATATGCCGACACCAAACATGTCAATGGGTATCTCTAAGTTACTCAGTTTCTTCCTAACTACTCTAAAAAAATAATTTTAAGTTCCCGGTTCAAGTTACACCCTTGGAAAAGAACCGGTGCCCAAAGAAAAACCAAGGGATACTATCTAACTATCCTAAAAAAATAAAAAAAAATTCTTTTTGGCGTTTTGTTTTTTTAATCGGACTTTATCCCTCAAGAAAATTGTCCAATAGATCTATCGTCGGGAAAAATCCGAGCTTTTTCTATATTTTATTTTTCTTTTCGTTTCTTAACAAATTTTTTTTTATACAATTACACTTCACTTCAGAAAGTAGTTTCCCCACCCCACACTTATGTTATGCATAGTCCTCGATGCATGATTACAAAGAAAAACATTAAAACAAGGGTGATAATACTCCCTGAGACCCTCTCGGGCCTAGCTCGGACATGATTCTCAATCTTTAAAGTCGGGATGACCCCACACTTAAGCTCAAACATGCCCCTCAGCTTCAACTCTGGGTACTCAGACTTCGCCTACTCTGCAAAATAAAAACAACACAAAAATCGACACTTAAAAAAATTAAAAATATAAAAGATATACAGGATGAGTTGCCTCCCAACAAGCGCCTTATTTATTGTCGTGGCACGACTCTGCTACTCTGCTTAGGCTGGGCGCTTTCTCTTTTTCTTTCTTCCATGAAGCTTAGCCTTTTTGCACGCACTTAACGGGTCTCCTTTTTCATCTCTGGGTCTTTTCTCAATTATCTTTACACCCTCAGCTTGCAACACCACCTCCTCTGGATCACTGCCATTCACATAAGGACTCTGCTCTATCCCGTTCACGTCGACCACAGTAATCATGCACAGGTCCTCATAATGCTTTGGGAGTTTAAGTGCTTTGTACACATTAAAAGTGACCTCCTCATCGTCAACTCTCATTTTTAACTTCCCTGCCCTCACATCAATAATTTCTCCACCAGTAGCTAAGAATGGTCGCCCTAAAATAATGGGCTCTTCCTCATCTCCTCGTAATCAAGAACAATAAAGTCAGCAGGGAGAATAAACTTTCCTACTATAACTAGCACATCCTCAATAATTCTTTCTGGCATAACTAGCGACCTATCTGCTAACTGTAAAGTGATCGTGGTAGGTCTAAGCACCCCCAATCCGAGTTTCTTGAACAAAGAAGAGGGCATCAATTTTATACTCGCCCCTAAATCACACAGGGCTCTACCAACTTCTTGTTTTCCAAGAGACAAAGTAATTGTGAAACTCCCAGGATCCTTCAACTTAGGAGGAAGTTTACTCTGAACCCTGGCACTGCACTCTTCAGTAAGTGCAATTGTTTCGAACTCTGCATGTCTTCGTTTGTTTGCCACAATATCTCTGAGATACTTTGCATACTTAGGCACTTCTTGCAAAATTTCCACCAAAGGCAAATTCACATTCACTTGGATCAACATATCTAGGAATCTCTTGTACTTAGCATCATCTTTTTGCCTCTGCAGTCTTTGTGGAAACGGAGGTGGTTGCCTTGTTTCAATTACTGGCTCGGGTCCTTCATCATCTTTCTCATTCCCATCAACTAGCTTGGGGAACTAATTCTCCTTCAGGATGAGCTGTATTCTTCTTTGTTTTTGGAGCTTCTTCTAGTATTCTTCCATTTCTCAAGGTAATTGCATTGACTTGAGCCTTAGGATTAGGCTCAGTATCACTCGGAAGAGCTCCTACTGGTCTGGTATTTTGGGCACTAGCAAGTTGTCCCATTTGGCGTTCCAAATTTCTCATTGCTTCTGCTTGGGCCTGGTGATCAACCATTATTTTCTGATTGAAATCAAGTTGGTCGTCCATCATTCTCTTCATAATCTCTTCAATGCTAGTTTATTGTTCATCCTGAGGTGGTCTGTATTGTTGTCGAGGTGTTTGAGGCCGATACTCATTCTGATTGCCTTGGTTTCCACCCTAAGAGAAATTTGGGTGGTTCCTCCAGTTGGGATTGTAAGTGTCCCCATACTGATTTGTTTGGCCTCGATTTGCATTACCCACAAAATATACAAACTCTGGATTTGCTGGGCATAGATTGCTCATGTGACCCTCTCCAATAACTTCACAAAATACCTAAATCTGTTGCACTTGTTGCACTGGCTGGGCCTGTTGCAGTGGTTGAGACTGTTGCTTGTTAATGATCACGGTCATCTGATTGACTTGGTTAGTCAATGTAGAGATCTGAGCTGACAATGCTGAGACAACATCTAGTTCAAGAATCCCTGGTAACTTTTGAACCACATTCCTTCCCATCTCACCTTGCCAGTCTGGATTGCTTTTGGAGAATTTATTCAATAATACAAACATATCATCATAATTCTTCTCCAATACCTGACCTCCAGCTGCTGCATCTACCACAATTTTTGCTTGGGGATTTAGCCCCTTAATGAAAGTGTGAACTAACACTTCGTTTGTCTGATTGCGATGAGGACAGTCTCTGAGTAGCCCCTTGAACCTTTCCCATGTTGAATATAAAGATTCACCTGCTTCCTGTTTAAAGGAGATTATCTCACTTCTGATCTTTGCAGTCTTGCCTGAAGGGAAGAACCTTGCCAAAAATTTTCTCGCCAAATCTTTCCATGTTGTAATGGAATTAGCTAGTTCTGCCTTTAGCCATCGTTTTGCTTCGCCCAACAGAGAGAATGGGAAAAGCGTGAGCCTCACATAATCTAGCATGACCCCGTTAGTGATATAAGTATCACTAATCTCCAAGAAGTTCAGAATGTGCTGCTGTGGATCCTCGTGTGGAAGACCCATAAATTGTCCGTTTGCATGAAGTAGCTGAATCATGCTCTGTTTCAGCTCAAAGTGCCCAGTGATTCTAGGCTTCACGATGCTGGAGGTAACATTAGCAATATAGGGCATTGCTACCTCCTGAACAGCCATGTGTTGTTCCTCTGCCATGTTCACAGGAATTTAAATGAGGTCCTGAATATTGTCTGTATCCCTTGCTTCCCTCAACCTCCTGTGAAATGTTCTCTCAGGTTCGGGGTCAAAGCCGTCAAGTCTGTCCTGGCTTCTGACTCTACACATTCAATCAAAGTTCCTGAGATTAGGGAAAATATCAAGTAACGTTATACTAGATGAAATAACCAATTAAAGTGAAAACTAGAAAGTAATCTATATTCAAGTCCTCGACAACGGAGCCAAAAACTTGTTGGTCCCAAATGCACACGCAAGTATACGTAGTCGTACAAGTAATATAATGATAAATCAAGTGTCAAACCGACAGAGACTTGTGTAAACTACTTACTAAATCACTATAATTATTATTTAATCAAGCCAAAATAAAAATCCAGGAATGTAACTATTTTATACTACGATTCTAAGAAATAACTAATTATCAAGTAACGAGTTGATTGTTGTGTACTCAATAGAGAAAAATATTCCAGGGTTGTGATCAATTAACCACTCGTATACATTCTAATTAACTCTCCCTTTCATATAATTCACTCATGGTTGCTAATTAATCGATAATTGCTCTTATAGCCTTCTCCCGAAGCACTACTTGCTTATTCTCAATAGATTAGCGCCTATATTCCTATGAAATTAATCTATCAGGACGCATTAAGATTATGATATTTAATTAAGCACGGTAACTAGGTATATTCCTGTCCTAACCACAAATATGCTCCCCTGAAGGGTTAAGATCGCGCTCTCTTCAATTCTTCTCTAATCTATACACGGCCTTCCCAAGCATAACATAGATAGTATATAGAACCTAACTGTTGGCCAGGTAATTAAGAAATTAAACACAGAATTGAAGAAACAACCATATATTGAGTGAACTATAATCAAGGTTAAGCTAATGTCGAATAACAATATTCATGGCTAAATCACAACCCCAGAACAATGGGTGTTTAGACACTCATGCTAAAATAAAACAATTGCATAAGTGTTGAATTAATTGTAAATAATAGAAAAAGATGAAGAAAACTGAGTATCCTTCACTCCCTATCAATTCCGTGTGTATTATTCCTCCAAAGTGACGTGATTCTCCTCAAAAATAAGCTTAGACTTGCTTTTATACGTGTTGGGTAGGTTTAGGGCCGAAATAACCGTATCCCGGGAAAAATAGGAAAAAATCTCATCATCGGCGCCCTGGGTAGGGCCGGGCGCCTACCAGGGCACTGAACCAATAATGTTTCTGCCTCCAGCGCCATAGGTGGCGCCCAGCCCTGCCTGTGGCGCCCAAAATCGCCGTTTTCCCGGTTTTGTCCGGTTTGGCTCTAATTTCGCGTGTTTCGCCCCCAATTGATCCCGAATTATTCCTACACATAAAAAAACTTCAAATCAATATAAATCATCACATTTAACATCTAAAACTCACGAAACAAAATTAAAATATGAGGCGATATACATAGAAATATATACACTTTAAGCCAAACATCATATATGTTTTAATATCATGCCTAAACATGCCGAGAGTAGATTCCTTCGTCGGTCGAAGAAGTTGTAGCTCGGATAAGTGAGTCCAGCAGCTCAAGCTCGGACAACTCCACAAGTGAGAGGAGCGACGAAGAAGGTATTCTAGGTGTATCAAGCTATCTTTGGTGCCTTTCGAACATTGATCTCAACCAATATAATGGGAATCACATGCAGGATTGTAACTTGATTAAGTTTGACATGTTATATGAAGCACAAAATATTAAAACTAAATATTCTGATATTTCCTATTTCACAACATAACAAATGCTTATAGTGGTTAGTTGGATAATGCTAATCTTGAACACTCATATTTCCAGCTACTAATTTGGCACAAGCCAAAGGAGAAAAGATTAGACCTACATTGACCCATTATCCACGACCATGTAACGACCTGATCGGTCGTTCTGAGAGTTTTAGCCCTGTTTTCCCCGTTCCTTCTTCATTATATGTGACTCAACTATATTATGTTGTGCTGGGTCGGTTGGCTCGGGTTCGGAGTGGTTGTGGAGAGAAATGAGACACTTAGTCTCTTGACTTGGTCTAATAGTTGGAAAAGTCAATCAGAAGTTGACTTATAGGTAAATGATATCGGAAGGTGGTTGTTATGGCTCGGATAGCTTCGTTAGGTGATTTGGGACTTAGGAGAGTGTTGATAATGTTGTTCGGAGGTCCGGAATAGAATTAGGCTTGGCGAAATTAGATTTTTGATGATTTCCTGTTGGCAGTGGAAAAATTAGCTATCGGGGTCAGAATGGAATTCCGATAGCTGGAACAAGTTTGCAGTGCCATTTTGGATGTGTGTGTAAATTTTCAGATCATTCGGACGAGGTTTGGTTAGTTTCGGCGTCGTTGGTGATTTTCGGAAGTTTGAAGATCCTTAGGTTTGAATAATGAGTTGATTTGGTGTTTCGATGTTATTTTGGGTGTTCCGAGGGTTCGACTAAGTTTGAATGAGGTTATGGGATGTGTTGGCATGTTTGGTTGAGGTCCCGAGGGCCTCAGGTGTGTTTCATGTGAGTTTTGAGCGAGTCCGGGCATTACCGGAACTCAGGCATGGTTCTGGGCTTTAATTTTCTGCTGAGGGGGAAGGAATTTCCGCTAGGGGCGGAATTGGGGCACTGCGGACGGAATTTTGGATGCTGCGGCGCTCCAGGGAAGAATCCGCAGGTTCGCTGGTATCACTTCGAGAACCTATATCTTTTGGTCTAGAAGGAATTTGAGATGATTCAAAAACGAAAGTTGTAGCCCTTCGTGTCTAGTTTACAGAAAGCTAAAGAAATCATAATTTTGAAATATGTAGAGAAAGTTATGGCGAAAATACTGAAGCCTCCAAAAGCACGGCAACACTAATTTTTCGCGTTCTCAGAGGTTGGTTCCGCTGCAGCGATCGGAATTCCACTGTCAGCACTATGGAGATCAGAAAATGCACTATATAAACGGAATTTAGGGCATTATTTCACATTTTGGACCCATGGAGCTTGGTTTGAGGCGATTTTTTGAGGGGTTTTCAAGAAATTCATCAGGGTAAGTGATTCTAACTCGGATTTGGTTAATATACATGAATATATCAATGATTTCATCATTTGATTCGTACTTTGAGGTAGAAATTTGGGAAAAATTGTAGAAACTTCATAAAATGAATTTTTGGGATTTGAACATCGAATTGGAGTCGTATTTGAATGAAACTAGTATGGTTGGACTCGTGAGTAAATGAGTTTTCTAATTTTGTGAATTTTGCCGGATTTCGAGACGTGGTCCCGGGGCCCGGGTTTGACCAATTTCGGGATTTGCGGTCTAATTTGATAATTTTCATATGGGATTCATTCCTATAGCGTATATAGATGATAATATACTGATTTTGGATAGATTCGGAGCATTTGGAGGACGAATCGAGGGGCAAGAGGATCGCGGGCTAGAGTTTTGTCCGGTTTGAGGTAAGTAATGATTGTAAATCTTGTCTTGAGGGTATAAAACCCCAGACTTCACATTGTATCACTGTTTTGGAGTGCGTACATGCTAGATGGCGAGTATGTGTCGTACACTGTTGGGGGATTGTGACTTGGTCCGCCCCGTAGCAACTAATAAGTTACATATTTGATTACAAATTTGTCATGCCCCAAAACCCAGGGACGAGACCGGTGCCTAACCGGGTGATCCCGGTCAAGAGGACCTGGATTGCCTTTCCTGCCCAACGCGTTACCCGGTGTTTACAATATACCTTATTCAACATGAATTAGCAATTTAGAGTTTAAACATGAATCTACTACTTGAGTTCATTTCATCCTTTATCATTTCAACATTTGATAATCACAAAACATACAATACTTCCGATTCGGACAACGATTACTAGTAAACACATTTACTGCCCAAAATACATATATATACAACCCACATCATGTCTACGGAGCCTCTAAGAGTACTAAGGGTTTACACAATACTTTCCGGCAACAAGGCCCCGGATGTACCTTAAAAGACATAACATATGCAAAAGAGATAATATAGACTACACACGGCCCCGAGAGGAAGTGGGGCTCACCGGATCTGCTGAAGGTATGAACGGGAAATACCACTATCGGCGGTTTGAGCTACCTGCTGTGGAACCACCTACATCCATATAAAAGATGTAGAGCCCCCGACAAAAGGGACGTTAGTACCATTGAATAGAACTAGCATGTATGAACAAAGTTTATTTCAAGTAGAATCACACAATACACATGTGGAAGACTGTCAGGGTAACCACACAAGTACCACAAAGATATACAGAAAGTTACAAATGGAGATTCCACAGTTACTCATTTCAATTATTCATCTGTTGCGGCGCGCAACCCGATCCCACCGTACATTCTCATATCACCCTTATTACCTCTCCACCCTTATTACTTCATGTTGCGGCGCGCAACCCTGATCCCACCGTACAATCACATTTTACCCTTATTACCTCTCCACCCTTATTACTTCATGTTGCGGCGCGCAACTCGATCCCACCGTACGTTCAAATTTCCTAGCAACAATAACCAACAATTATATCACATGGATCTTCATCATCAAGAACATAAGTTCATATCAACCAACAACTATATGAAGTCAAGGCACATAATCCTTACCAAACAGTAATTCACATATGGTGATGCCATTATTATTTAACTCAATTAAACCAATCCACAGTTTCTTTTCGTCATTTTCCACACTCGGCCCTTAGCAATTAGATACCTTCCCACATTAGAGTTTGTTAACATTCTTTCATTTAATAGCACATACTGCCATATTGACATATTCAAACATTTAACGAACCTTACACATGGTAGGATAAGCATAAAGAATCACCCTTCATAATCTCAATTAGCATGGTAATCGACTTAAGAAAAATCAGAGAATGAACTCGTACACCTCGACACAGCAGGACAATAAATTCACATATGCTCAAGAAAGAATTTCATACCGTGTGCTCGGACACCAACAAGGTACCTCTACAAAGATTAAAGTTAGCCATACATACCTTGAATCGGAATTCCCCTTTAATTTTCTACCGCAATTCACCGGACCTTCTAACACCTTCAATATAGCTCAAAATGTGGCATAATTTAACTAAGAATTAGGAATAATGATCATGTCTTGAACTCATTTGAGCATTCTATCAAACACTAGGTGTTCCTTTAGATTAAATGGCCTCTTTTTAGTGAAAATTTACTCTAACCATTTCCTTTTATAGATTATGAGTAGGTTACATGCATGCAAGACTCCTACCCCCATCTTCATGAACTCTCCTAACCATGTTTTATTTTAACAAAAATCTGGAAATTTGGGTTGATGGGGTAGAAGCTTACCTCTTGTAGTGAAGAAAATGGTGTCCTACTTGATCAATTCCATGCCTGAGTAGTGATGGAGGAACAAATTTGATGTAGATGGAACTCTCTCTCTAGAACCCACTCTCTCCTCTCTCTAATTTATCAGAAAATGAGCTTAAAATGAAAGGGGTAGGTGTTTTAGTGAACTGGGGGTCGGGTATAAAATTAGAATTTTAACAGCCCTGAAACAGAAATGCGCTCAGGAATGCGATCACATTCCTTCTATGCGGTCCGCATTCCTATTGCATAAATGGCCCTCAAATGTGCCAAAAAGAAAAGTACTCTTCCCAGGTATGCGACCACTATGCGGTCCGCATACTTGTTATGCAATCGCATAGTGTGTCGCATAACTCCCTTCGCAAAAGTCAAGGTGCAAGAATGCGACATCTAAGCGGCCCACATTTGTGAAATGCGATCGCATTCTAGGCCGCATAGCTTTCCTCAAAATGGACAGCAAACTTTCCAAGTATGCGACCACTAAGCGGTCCGCTTACCTGATCTGCGATCGCATAGTGGACCGCAGACCTGCGCAAATCTGGAAAATTATATCTTTTAAGTCTCGGGGTAGTTTTTACTCAAAAAGGGTCCGTTTTAAGAATTTCTACAGTTATAACAACACAAGGACCTATTTGGGAATTATTTTTAGCCATGAAATTTTACATGTCTTTACATTCTCCCCCACTTAAAATCATTCGTCCTCGAATGAGGATCGGGGAATCACTAGAGAAGGAAAAACACAAAATAAGCCAACCCCTAAATTTTTACTAACTCTGATATTTCCTGAAAATTTCGCCAGAGTCTCCTTTGTAATTAGGCCTATCTACCTGTCAGAGAGCCCCCGAAACATATTTTAACCAATTCCACACATTTTTAGTTACTCTATCAACTTGCACATGATTCGGTCATTTCAACAAGCTACATATAATTCAATTACTTCCATAAGCCTCATATAGTTCGATTACTCCACAAACTTGCATATCATTTAACTATGACATGAATTGCACATAATTACCTCACTTCAAGGAGTTGAACATTACCCAAATATTTACAACATACACAAATATGGCACAACTTGAGAAGTTACAATAGTAGGGCAACTACGGGGAAAATGGGGTGCTTTTGCACAAAATTTGACACAATATATAATTGCTTAGGAATGACAATTTTTCAAACCATTACCGGACTTATTCAAACAAATGGGGATATTTTCTCTTTAATTTCATTTTCCGCTTCCCATGTGGATTCCTCGACTTGTTGACTTCACCATAACACTTTAACTGAAGCAATCTCTTTGTTCCTCAATCTACGGACTTGCCTATCAAGAATAACAATTGGAACATCTTCATATGACAATCTGTAATTAATTTCAACCGTCTTAACTAGCACAATGGCGGATGGATCCCCAATCACTTTCATCAACATGGACACATGAAACACCGGGTGCACTAATGACATCTCAGGGGGAAATTCCAGCCTATAAGCCACATGTCCTATCCTTTGTGCACAAGATCCGGTCCTAGTAGCTCCGCCTCGCCAACCTCGAACCATCCAATCAGAGACCTACACCTCCTTCCATACAATGCCTCAAACGGGGCCATCTTAATACTAGCATGGAAACTGTTATTATAAGAAAATTCTATAAGCGGCAAGTGATCATCCCAGCTACCCCTGAAGTCTAATACACAAGCCCGTAACATTTCTTCAAGCGTCTGAATGGTCCAGTCTGCCTGCCCATCCGTTTGTGGGTGGAATGCTGTGCTGAGATTTACCTACGTACCCAAACCTTGCTGAAATTTCTTCCAAAAGTTAGCTGTGAACTGGGCCCCTCGATCCGAGATAATAGATACTGGAGCGCCATGGAGCCTGACTATTTCTTTGATATATAACTGAGCGTACTGTTCTGCAGTATTGGTGGACTTGACTAGTAAGAAATGCGCTGACTTCGTGAGCCAATCCACTGTCACCCAAACTGAATCGAACATACGTCGAGTGCGAGGTAACCCCACCACAAAGTCCATATTGATCATCTCCCATTTCCACATTGGTATTTCCATAAGCTGTGCCAACCCACCGGGCCTCTGATGCTCGTCCTTCACTTGCTGACAATTTGGACACCTAGCCACAGAGTCTGCCACACCCCTCTTCATACCATTCCACCAATAAATCTCTTTGAGATCATGATACATCTTCGTAGAACCTGGGTGTACTGAATACATGGAATTGTGATTCTCTTCCATTACCCTTTCCCGAAGATCATCCACGTCCGGAACACATAGCCTCCCTTGGCACCACAAAACACTGTGATCATTATCGAGTGAAAATGCTGTAGTCTTATGATTCAGAATTGCCTCTCTCAACTGTACCAATGCCAGATCTCTGAATTGTTTTTCCTTGATTTCCGTTACAAGCTAAGATTCTGCTCTATTACGCACCACGACATCCCCTTCGTCTGAGGTCGAAAGACAGACCCCCAGACTAGCCAACTGATAAACCTCCCGAGCGAAAATCCTCTGATCTGCTTCCAAATAAGCCAAGCTACCCACGGATTTCTAACTAAGAGCGTCAGCTACCACATTCGCCTTTCCTGGATGGTACAAAATATTCATATCATAATCCTTGAGCAACTCTAACCACCTCCGCTGCCTTAAGTTCAACTCCTTTTGTTTGAATAAATATTCAAGACTCTTGTGGTCTGTGAACACGTCCACATGGACCCCATAAAGATAATGCCGCCAGATTTTCAATGCAAACACAACCGCCACGAGCTCCAAATCATGCGTCGTATAATTCTTCTCGTGATTCTTGAGCTGTCTTGAAACATACGCTATTACCTTACCACATTGCATCAACACACATCCCAAGCCAACCCTTGAAGCATCACAATACACCACAAACCCTTCTGATCCTCCTGGCAAGGTCACCACTGACGCCGTAGTCAATCTCAATTTCAGTTCCTGAAAACTCTTTTCACAAGAATCAGACCAGTGGAACTTAACCGCCTTCTGCGTCAGCTTAGTTAATGGGGAGGCGAGGGTAGAGAATCCCTCCACAAATCTCCGATAATACCTAACCAAACCCAATAAACTGCGAATCTCTGTCGGGGCGTTGGCCTAGGCCAATCATTTACCGCTGCAATCTTTTGGGGATCAACCCGAATCCCTTCTCTGGAAATAACATGGCCCAAAAAGGCGACTGATTCTAGCCAAAAATCACATTTTGAAAACTTTGCCTACAACTGGTGTTGATGAAGAGTCTGCAGAAATGCCCTGAGGTGAGTAGCATGATCTTCCTGACTTCGCGAATAAACAAGGATATAATCAATGAAGACAATCACAAACGAGTCAAGAAACGGTTTAAAAACCCGATTCATAAGATCCATAAAAGCTGCTAGGGTGTTTGTTAGCCCAAAAGACATCCCCAGAAATTCAAAGTGCCCATATCGAGTCCTGAAGGCAGTCTTAGGAATATCCTGCTCCCTGATCTTTAACGGTGGTTCCCGGACCGCAAATCAATCTTTGAGAAGAACCTAGCACCTTGCAACTGGTCGAACAAATCATCTATCCGAGGCAATGGATATTTGTTTTTGATGGTGACCTTGTTGAGCTGCCGATAATAAATACACATTCGAAGCGGCCCGTCTTTCTTTCTGACAAAAAGAACCGGTGCGCCCCAAGACGACACACTTGGACGAATGAAACCTTTTTCTAATAGATCTTTCAATTGTTCTTTTAACTCTCTCAATTCTGCTGGTGCCATTCGGTAAGGTGGAATAGATATTGGATGCGTATCTGGAAATACATAAATCCCGAAATTGATCTCTCTATCTGGTTGAATCCCAAGAAGCTCGTCCGGAAATACTTCAAGAAATTCATTCACAATAGGCACAGATTCGGGAGCAGGCACCTCTGAAGTGGTGTCCACAACCTGGACCAAATGGTAGATGCACACTTTTCTGATCATCTTTGAGGCTTTAAGGTAGGAAATAAATCTACCTCTTGGCACAACATTGTTCCTCTCCCACTCGATAACTGATTCATTAAGAAACTCAAGCCTCATAATCCTGGTTCGACAATCGATTTTAGCAAAGCATGAATAGAGCCAATCTATCCCAATAATTACGTCAAAATCTACCCTTTCTAACTCAATAAGATCGGCCGTGGTATCCCGACCACGCACCGTGACAACACAATTCCTATAGACTCGCACGGCCGTAATGGAATCACCAACCGGAGTCGACATAGAGAACGGCTCGTGAAGCTATTCGGGTTCTATGAAGAGATAAATGGAGTAACATATGACAAAGGAGACCCGGGATCAATAAGAGCATAAACATCATGTGACTGAACAGTCAGAATACCTGTGACAACATCTGGGGAAGCCTCCGCACTCTGGCGACCACTCAAAGCATAGAACCGACTGGGTCCCCCTCGACCCCGTGCTACACCCCTAACTATACCGCGCCCTGCTGGAGCTGGAGGGCATGCTGAAGATGTAGCGACTGAAGGGCTGGATGGCTGAGCAATACCCCTACCCGCGCCCTGACTGGGTGCACGACAGTCTCGCTAGATATGGCCACTCTCTCCACACCTATAGCACACTGGTATATCCAAGTAACAAGGCTCAAAATGAAACTTCCCACACTTAGGGCATGAGGCCCTCGGCTGCTGCTGGAACCTCCCACCGGAATGACCCGACTGATGGAACCTCCTACTGTCTGAACCTGGTCCAAAGCGACCCCCCTGCTGGTAACTGTGCCCTGATGACGGGGCACTAGATGAGGACTGAGCATAGGACTAGGATGGCCTTGATGACGCTCTCCCAAGGGCTAATCTCCCTCCTCCAACTGAACTCCCAGGGTTGCCCGCTGATCGGGCCCTACTACTACTCTCCCTCTCCATTCTTATCTTCAACTTCCGAGCCTCTATGGCTTGGGAGAATCCCACTATTTTCCCATAACTCATATCCGAATGCAAGGTAGCTGTAGCAGCTTCATTAACAACCAAAGGACCAAGGCCTTGAACAAAGTGTCGAACTCTAGCCTCCATAGTCGGCATCATGTGGATGGCATATTTGGACAGCCGCACGAACTCCATTTAGTACTCCCACACACTCATGTTGCCCTGCTTAAGGACCTCAAACTCCGCAACAGGGGCTTCCATAGTCTTGGCAGGCAAGAAATGATCCATGAAGGCATCAACAAACTCATCCCACTTCGCCGGAGGGCTCCCCTCCATACGAGAGCTCTCCCACATCTCAAACCACGAATATTCTGCTCCCTTTAACTGATAGAAAGCCAACTCAACCCCCTCTGTCTCTGTAGCCTTCATAACCCGGAGAGTCTTGTACATTTTATCTATAAAATCCTGAGGATCTACCTACGGGTCGGTGCCTGTGAACTCTGGAGGGGCTAACTGCAGAAACTGGTTGACTCTGGAACCTGAAGAATCCCCTTGCTCACGAGAGGACGCAGGGGCAACACTTGATCTTTGGGCCTGGTAGGCCACTAGCTGGGTCGACATCTGAATAGCTCCCCTGAGGTCCCCATCAGAAATACCGGGACTGGAAGGTGGGACTGAGGATGGATCAGGAACATCAGCGGGAGGGATTTCAGCACCCTCCGCTGGAGTAGGAACAATAATAGTTTGGCCTGGAGTGGATGAGTCACGCTGATTTGTGGCCGGGGAATCATTCACACCCGCACCACCGACTGGAGAATTTGTGGCCACTCCTGGGGGTGGCATTGGCCTCTGGGCCGAGTCGAGCTCTCTTCTTGGGTGCCATTTACTTAAAATTGGGACAATGCATGAGTTAGATAAATATGTTTTCATCTTTCACTTCATCGCACGATAAAGAGTAACAATCAAAGGATATTTTCCTAAATGTCCGTGCAGCCCCTTAATTATAGACGTGGTCGACAACACACCGATAAGAAGGGCTCTACTAGACACGACTCCGAGACATCCTAGGACACTTTTAAAAAAACCTTAGGCTCTGATACCAAGTTTGTCACGCCCCAAAATCGAGGGACGAGACCGGAGCCTAACCGGGTGATTCCGGTCAAGCAGACCTGGATTGCCTTTCATGCCCAACGCGTTACCCCGTGTTTACAATATACCTTATTCCACATGAATTAGCAATTTAGAGTTTAAACATGAATCTACTACTTGAGTTTATTTCATCCTTTATCATTTCAACATTTGATAATTACAAAACATACAATAATTTCGATTCGGACCACGATTACTAGTAAACACATTTACTGCCCAAAATACATATATATACAACCCACACCATGTCTACGGAGCCTCTAAGAGTACTAAGGGTTTACACAATACTTGCCGTCAACAAGGCCCCGACTGTACCTTAAAAGACATAACATATACAAAAGAGATGATATAGACTACACACGGCCTCGAGAGGAAGTGGGGCTCACCGGATATGCTGAAGGTATGAAGGGGAAACACCACTATCGGTGGTCTGAGCTACCTGCTGTGGAACCACCTACATCCATATAAAAGATGTAGCGCCCCTAGCAAAAGGGATGTTAGTACCATTAAATAGTACTAGCATGTATGAACAAAGTTTATTCCAAGTAGAATCACACAATACACAATTAGAAGACCGTCAAGGTAACCACACAAGTACCACACAAATATACAAAAAGTTACAAATGGAGATTCCACAGTTACTCATTTCAATTATTCATCTGTTGCGGTGCACAACCCGAGCCCACCGTACATTCTCATCTCACCCTTATTACCTCTCCACCCTTATTACTTCTTGTTGCGGCGCGCAACCCGATCCCACCGTACATTCACATTTCATAGAAACAATAACCAATAGTTATATCACAGGGATCTTCATCATCAAGAGCATAAGTTCATATCAACCAACAACTATATGAAGTCAAGGTACAATAATCCTTACCAAACAGTAATTCACACATGGTGATGCCATTATTATTTAACTCAATTAAACCAATCCACAGTTTCTTTTCATCATTTTCCACACTCGGCCCTCAGCAATTAGATACCTTCCCACATTAGAGTACGTTAACATTCTTTTATTTAATAACACATACTTCCATATTGACATATTCGAACATTTAACGAACCTTACATATGGTAGGATAAGCACAAAGAATCACCCTTCATAATCTCAATTAGCATGGTAATCTACTTAAGAAAAATTAGAGAACGAACTCGTACACCTCGACACAGCGGGACAATCAATTCACATATGCTCAAGCAAGAATTTCATACTGTGTGCTCGGAAACCAACAAGGTATCTCTACAAAGATTTAAGTTATCCATACATACCTTGAATCGAAATTCCCCTTTAATTTTCTACCACAATTCACCGGACCTTCTAGCACCTTCAATCTAGTTCATAATATGGCATAATTTAACTTAGAATTAGGAATAATGATCATGTCTTGAACTCACTTGAGCATTCTATCAAACACTAGGTGTTCCTTTAGATTAAATGGCCTCTTATAGTGAAATATTACTCTAACCCATTTCCTTTTACTAGATTATGAATAGTTGGTTACATGCATGCAAGACTCCTACACCCATCTTCATGAACTCCCCTAACCATGTTTCATTTTAACAAAATTCTGGAAATTTAGGTTGATGGGGTAGAAGCTTACCTCTTGTAGTGAAGAAAATGGGGTCCTACTTGATCAATTCCAGGCCTGAGTAGTGATGGAGGAACAAATTTGATACATATGGAACTCTCTCTCTCTAGAACCCACTCTCTCCTCTCTCTAATTTATCAGAAAATGAGCTTAAAATGAAAGGGGTAGGTGTTTTAATGAACTGGGGGTCGGGTATAATGTTAGAATTTAAACAGTCCCAAAACAGAGATTCGGTCAGGAATGCGATAGCAAGAATCTGCTATGCGGTCCGCATTCCTGTCACATAAATGGCCCTCAAGTTGGCCAAAAAGAAAAGTAGTCTGCCCAGGTATGCGACTACTATGCAGTCTGCATATCTGTTATGCAAGCACATAGTGCGTCGCATAACTCCCTCAGCAAAAGTCCAGGTGAAAGAATGCGACATCTATGCGGCCCACATTCGTCAAATGCGATCACATTCTAGGCCGCATAGCTATCCTCAAAATGGACAGCAAACTGTACAAGTATGCGACCACTATGCAGTCCGCATACGTAATCTGGGACCGCATAGTGGACTGTAGACCTGCGCAAATCTGGAAAATTATATCTTTTATGTCCCGGGGTACCTTTTACTCAAAAAGGGTCCGTTTTAAGAATTTCTACAGTTATAACAACATGGGGACCTATTTGGGCATTATTTTTAGCCATTAAATTTTAGGGTCTTTACAGAATCATATGATATTTTATGTTTTATTGATTATTACATTGTTTTGGGCTGAATGTCGTATTTGGGCCTCGTGCCAAGTGTTTGGACCCTTGGGGGGATTTTAATGCTATTCCTCACTGTATTGACTTATGATTTACACTCAGTCATTTTATGTTTAACTGATTTCAAAACTCAATATTATTTACACTATTTTGAGATATAAAATGATATTTTTGGGTCGAGTACCCCGTTTTATTGATACGCCCGAGGGGCTTTTGAGAGTTGCTGACTAAGTGAGGCTGAGGGCCTGATTTTGAGGATATGATATGCCACGAGGTGGCTTGATATTAGCGCTTGGGCTGAAGGAGCCCCTCCGGAGTTTGTACACACCCCCAATGAGCGCACGTACATACTGAGTGCGAGTGCCGAGTGATGACTGACGAGTGATTGGTAGCATGAGTGACTGTGAGGTTGCCCGAGGGGCTGATTATGAGTGACTGTGAGGTATGCCCGAGGGGATGATTATGAGTGACTGTGAGGTATGCCCAAGGGGAAGTTTCTGATATATGTTTTTTCCTGAGAGGCTACTTATGATTTTACCACTTTCAGTCTGAACTTATGAAATATGTTTTGCCCGAGGGGCTTTTTATGATTTTTATGGTTTTTACACTAAACTTCTTGAAAGTTATGTTGAAACTATTGGCAAGTATATTTCCAAATGATTTTTACTGAAATCGGCTTTTAAGCGTGATGATTTAATGTATACATTGTTGGAAAGAAAGGTTGTGCTTATTTTGAAATGATGATTTGATTTTATGTGTTTCTTACTGCTCTGACCTATTTTATTTTCATTACTACTGAGTTGGCGTACTCACATTACTCCCTGCACCTTGTGTGCAGATCCAGGTGTTAGGGCAGAGTGAGCTGTGTATCTGTTCCAGAGCTCGTCTCGGAGATTTTGTGAGGTAGCTGAACGGAATCCTGCTCTCTCCTGCTTATTATTATAGAGTTTATTTTCTTTGAGTTGTGTATTTTTTGTAGATTCTCATGACCAGCGAATCCGGGATCTCGGGGGTTGCATTTAATATTCGGTGTAGCTTTATCTATTTAAAAAAATGATTAAAAGAAACCTTTATAGGTTATCAGTTTAGTAATGATATAAATGGAAGATTGTTACGATTTGAGTGTGGTTTTGGCTGGCGTAGTTCCACGGTAGGCGCCATCACGACTGGTTTAGATTTGGGGTCGTAACAAGTTGGTATGGGAGCGCTAGATTACATAGGACTCACCGGTCATGAGCAGGTTTAGTAGAATCTTGTGGATCGGTACAGATACGTCTGTACTTATCTTCGAGAGGCTTCAGAAACCTTAGGAAAGTCTCACATTCTTGAATTCTCGTCGTGCGAATCCATTTTATTCAGCCAAGAGCGTAACTCTTGAATTCCTTCCATGTATTTGAACGTGCCCGAGAGCTCTTGGTATCAGCTATGCATCGACGGCTTGTGACTTCCATGGATGAGATGTGATTTTGTCATGTTGGTAATGGGACATTCTGGAGGACTTGAGGCCGGATTCATTCTGTGGCTTGAGTGCTAAGATTTCGATTGTGTGACTGTGCATTTGGGGACTTATACGTCCGTTAGTGTCCTTATTGACGGGAATTTATGACTAGATGTCTATGTGGTGAGTATGATTTGATGGTGAGATTTGTTCATATTGTTTGATTGTGACAAAAAGAGATGGGCCGAATATGTAGCAAGAACTAATGAGTGTTCGACTTCTGTCTGGAGTTGGCACATGGCCTCAAGTCGTGAGTGTATGAGAAGATCTCTTATGTTGTTCAGTTGTGGAGTGGAGCGGATCCTTCTGTTGTGTTATGAGTTCCTGATGATGTCTTCTGGGATGATCATTGCCCCAGTAGCGTTCATGTATTTGATTAATGGTGTATTCCAGCCGTTTAGTTCTCATTTGTTATTGTATTTATCGATGGAATCCTAGCGTATACGCGTAGCTAGGGGTAGCATACTTAGTACTTGAGGATGTCATTATAAGGATTCAGGGAGGAGAAGCTCTATGCAAGGTTCTCCAAGTATGAATCTTGGCTCAGTTAAGTAACATTCTTGGGATACATTGTGTCCAGTGAGGGTATCCATGTTGTCAGACGTGTGTGGGTAGAGCTTCAGAAGCTCAAGATTTCTTTGACCCCCGCTCCAGTGTTAGTTCTACCATTAGCTTCAGGTTCTTACCGCATATTGTTATTACTGAGGGTAGGTGTTGTTTGTGTTTAGATGCAGAAGGGTGTAGTGATTGCGTGATAGTTATGGTCTTCAGAAGTGTATAGAGAGATATCAGTTTGAGGCTAAGCGGGCAGGGGTATCTCCTGCTGGTTGTCCTGGGGTGTGTGATCCTTATGTTGTTCTGTAGTAAGTTCTCTTCTACCAGTAAATGATATATGTTGTAATTTGAGTTTAGATCGCTTGTGGAAGTTGGCATGACTATTACAATGGTGAATGCGAGATTTGCAAATGACTTGAGCTATTAGACGGGTTGTGTTATTATAGGCGTTGTGAGTTATTGGTTGTCTCGATCGTCGGCTTTGAGCCAAGTGGGGGAGTATGTTAATGATAAGTTGATTACACGATTATGTTTTGTATTGGTTGCAGTTCGAGGTATATTGGTAAATCAGTTATGACCTACAGATGCGGGGTCTGGGAAAGACTCGAGTAATGAAAATTTCTTCGATATAGGTCGTAATGTACTCTATTGGGTAATTGGGTTCTATTGAATGATTGAGTGGTAATTATAAAAGGTGTAGTGTGTGTAGTGTATGAATTTGGTTGTGGCTTCAAGTGAGTGGATTACTTTCCTAGTATGTTAGTGTGCAAACGGGTCAGGTTGATTCTGTCTAATTGGTTAGTGTAATTGAGATTAACGTTGGAGGGTGTCAAGACTTGTGGTATTTCTATATCATCATGGATTCTACATATCAGTATCAGGAAGGTGAAGGTAATGGCTTTAGATTCGCAGGAAGTCTCTTCAGGGTAAGTATTTTGAATGTGGTACTTTTAGGGATATTTGAGAGAGTATTCATCGGCTTATGAGCCTTTAGCGGTATGGTTTTGTGCTTCGGTCGTGTGTGGTGAGTCTGGGTTGAGAATTGCGGCATTATGGAAAGGAGAAACATCAATTAAGGTAAGTGAGAAGGAAATTGGATAAATAGGACAACTTGGTAGTAGGTCAGATCGGCATGATAAGGGATATTATTAGTTCTTTGGGTGTTCATGAGGTAATGAGTTTTTATAGGTGTTTCTTATCAATGCTCTTGGGTTTTTGGTGGCCTGCGTAGCTTGGTTGAGTTAGAAGGATTCAGTCCTGACGGTTTGGTGTTGTGCAAATGGGATTCGGATAGTTCCTGATGGTTTCTACCACGGTTAGAGATGCATATTTTCTGTTGGCGTGAGGTGCAGGTGATGTATAGTGATTTTGCTTCTAAAGGGGATCAAATGGAAGTTCTTGGCTAGTTAGGTACGCAATTTCTCGTGGCTCGGAAGGGATCATGAGGTTCCCATATTTTTCTAGGATGGCATGGTGTATGCGGTATGTCGTGTAGAGTGAGATTTGCATGTGTGAGGTCACAGTTTAGTTATGGAAGGAGGGTCGAAAATTCTTAGGCAGCATTGGCAGTTTCAGATGACTAGGTAGATGATAGCACTATTAGGTGGCTTGATGAGGGTATACATTTCAGAAAGGGCATGTGTGGCGTTAAGGGTGCTTCATTGGTATAGCGACGCTCTCTTGTTGGATTGACTACAGATATTCAAGGTTGCTTGGTGTCACGGAAAGATTTTAGGGGTATCCCTCGTGTAATGATCAAGTATTAGGGATGTGTTATGTATTCGAGCGGTGAAGTTGAGATCAGATATAGTAATTGGTGCGCTTCATGACTTCGAGACTGAGAGTTCTCATAAACAGGCTATTTATGGTAGTGAACTTTGAGGATGCGAGCATTGCTAGTCAGATATTAGTATGTACCATGATTCAGTCATTGTGAACTTTTCGGTAAGTTATCTATCTGTGTGGGTGACCAGAGTTGATTTAGGGTTATTGGTAGGCCATTATGAGTGTGTGTTCTGCACCGGGTTGGAATTGTTGACTCTGAATTTCTATTGTTGAGGGATGTACCATTCGATTTTCATTGAGTTTATTCGTGTTCTGGAGTGATGTATGAGTTACCCTTCAGTGTTGCGAGGAGTTATGATAGTTGGTTATAGGCACAAATGGTGCGGTTCTAATTGGGCTTATAGCGGGATTTGAGTGAGGTAAAAATTGGGTATTGCGGTTTAAGACGTATCAGTTATGTTCTTTCGGGCTTGTGTGGCGTGGTATCGTCCGATTCCCCGTGGTTAGGGCAACGCACTTTGAGTTCTTGATGTAGAATTGCGTATGGTTATTATTTTGAGCAAGGTGACTCAAAGTATTTCATGTGGACCAGCATGTGGACGGGATCACGCATTGTAGCGGAGTTATGTGGAGGTATGATCCTTGGTGTGAGATTCATGTGTTGTGATTTTTCGATAAGTGTCAGGCTCTTAGCATGGTGTTGTGACGGTAATTGTTAATGGCGGGATGGTCCTCTCGTGTGAAGCGTTTATATAATTTGATTACATTGGTATGTTTCTATTGATTGCACGAGTTGCACATGTTATGGCTTTGAATTGTATTGATGTGTCATGTCATCAGAGTGGTCGTGTTGGATGAGAAGAGGTCATTGGACCTAGAATGAATACTGTCAGAATTGACTACAGCATAGTTGGAAGGTTAAATATCGGGAGTCGTCTTAGAAATCTGCTATAATTCCTGTTAGGGAAGGGGGAGCTTCATGTCTGGCTGATCGGACGAAAGGTTGCTAGTTCTACATGTTTCTTTCATCATCGGCAGTATATGAAAGTGTTAGAGTGAGGCATTTCTTGATAAGAGGGTATGTACCGGTATTAGGTTGTTTTGAGCAGCTATTGTGAATAGGATTTATCGCCATGAGTGTTTGAGTCATGCGGTATATTATGTGATTGCATCTTGGGTTACAGATATGACTTGATACAGCGTGTTCAGACTTATTCAATTTATAGTTGTGGAATTTTGATCTTATAAATTATTTCAGAAGTGGAAATTTGGTTCTAAGGTTCATGGGTCAGGTTGGATTTCCAAATTTCAACAGTGTTGTGCTATCAGACCTATATGGGATAGGGTGACGTGGAATCACCCCTGGGTATGTGCCTGGTGAGGTTACACGACAGTTTGATGGTGTTGAAAAACAACTCTTGGCACGTTCGAGGACGAACATATGTTTAAGTGAGGGAGGATGTAACGACCCGATCGGTCGTTCCGAGAGCTTTATCCCTGTTTCCCCCGTTCCTGCTTCATTATATGTGTCTCAACTATATTATGTTGTGCTGGGTCGGTTGGCTCGGGTTCAGAGTGGTTGTGGAGAGAAATGAGACACTTAGTCTGTTGACTTGGTCTAATAGTTGGAAAAGTCAACCAGAAGTTGACTTATAGGTAAATGATCTCGGAAGGTGGTTTTTATGGCTCAGATATCTTCGTTAGGTGATTTGGGACTTAGGAGTGTGTTCGGAGGTCCGGAGTAGAATTAGGCTTTAATTGGCGAAATTGGATTTTTGACGATTTCCGGTCGACAGTGGAAAAATTAGCTATCGGGGTCGGAATGGAATTTCGAAAATTGGAACAAGTTCTTAGTGCCATTTTGGATGTGTGTGCAAATTTTCATATCATTCGGACGAGGTTTGGTTAGTTTCGGCATCGTTGGTGATTTTCAGAAGTTTGAAGATTCTTAGGCTTGAATCATGAGTTGATTTGGTGTTTCGATGTTATTTTGGGTGTTCTGAGGGTTCGACTAAGTTTGAATGAGGTTATGGGATGTGTTGGCATGTTTGGTTGAGGTCCCGAGGGCCTCGGGTGTGTTTCGTGTGAGTTTTGAGCGATTCCAGGCATTACCGGAACTCAGGCATGGTTCTGGGCTTAAATTTTCTGTTGAGGGTGAAGGAATTTCCCTCTGGGGGCGGAATTGGGGCGCTGAGGACAGAAATTTTGACGCTGCGGCGCTCCAGGGAAGAATCTGCAGGTTCGCTGGTATCACTTCGAGATCCTATATCTTTTGATCTAGAAGGAATTTGAGATGATTCAAAAACGTAAGTTGTAGCGTTTCGTGTCTAGTTTCCAAAAAGCTAAAGAAATCATAATTTGGAAATCTGTAGAGAAAGTTATGGCGAAAATACTGAAGCGTGTCACTACAGCCTCCAGAAGCGCGGCAACGCTAATTTTTTGCGTCCGTGGAGGTTGGTTCCGCTGTCAGCGGTATGGAGATAAGAAAATGCATATATAAACCGAATTTAGGGCATTATTTCACATTTTGGACCTAGGGAGCTCGATTTGAGGCAATTTTTCGAGGGTTTTTCAAGAAATTCATCGGGGTAAGTGATTCTAACTCAGATTTGGTTAATATACATGAATATATCAATGATTTCATCATTTGGTTACTACTTTGAGGTAGAAATTTGGGCAAAAATTGTTGAAACTTCATAAAATGAATTTTTGGGATTTGAACATCGATTTGGAGTCGGATTTGAATGAAACTAGTATGGTTGGACTCGTGAGTGAATGGGCATCCTAATTTTGTGAATTTTGCCGTATTTCGTGACGTGGGCCTGGGGCCCGAGTTTGACCAATTTCAGGATTTGTGGTCTAATTTGATAATTTTCATATGGGATTCATTCCTTTAGCGTATATTGATGATAATATACTAATTTTGGATAGATTCGGAGTATTTGGAGGCCAAATCGAGGGGTAAGAGGATCGCAGGCTAGAGTTTTGTCCGGTTTGAGGTAAGTAATGATTGTAAATCTTGTCCTGAGGTTATGAAAGCCCGGACTTCACATTGTATCACTGCTTTGGAGTGGAACACATGCTAGATGGCGAGTGTGTGGCGTACACTGTTGGGGGATTGTGACTTGGTCCTTCCTGTAGCAACTAATAAGTTGCATATTTTATTACGAATCATATGATATATTATGTTTTAATGATTATTAAATTGTTAGGTGATTTGGGACTTAGGAGTGTGTTCGGAATGTTGTTCGGAGGTCCGGAGTAGAGTTAGGCTGAATTGGCGAAACTGGATTTTTGACGATTTTCGGTCGGCAGTGGAAAAATTACCTATCGGGGTCCGAATGGAATTTCGAAAGTTGGAACAAGTTCTTAGTGCCATTTTGGATGTGTGTGCAAATTTTAAGATCATTCGGACGAGGTTTGGTTAGTTTCGGCATCGTTGGTGATTTTCGGAAGTTTGAAGATCCTTAGGCTTGAATCATAAGTTGATTTGGTGTTTCAATGTTATTTTGGGTGTTCCGAGGGTTCGACTAAGTTTGAATGAGGTTATGGGATGTGTTGGCATGTTTGGTTGAGGTCCCGAGGGTCTCAGGTATGTTTCGTGTGAGTATTGAGCGAGTCCAGGCATTACCAGAACTCAGGCGTGGTTCTGGGCTTAAATTTTTTGCTGAGGGTGGTGGAATTTCCGCTGGGGGCGGAATTGGGGCGCTGAGGACGAAATTTTGGACGCTGCGGCGCTCCAAGGAAGAATCCGCAGGTTCTCTGGTATAACTTTGAGAGCCTATATCTTTTGATCTAGAAGGAATTTGAGATGATTCAGAAACGAAAGTTGTAGCCCTTCGTGTCTAGTTTCCAAAAAGTTAAAGAAATCATAATTTGGAAATTTGTTGAGAAAGTTATGGCGAAAATACTAAAGCGTGTCACTGCAGCCTCCAGAAGTGCGGCAACGCTAATTTTTCGCATCCGCGGAGGTTGGTTCCGCTGTCAGCGCTATGGAGATCAGAAAATGCATTATATAAACGGAATTTAGGGCATTATTTCACATTTTGGACCGAGGGAACTCGGTTTGAGGCGATTTTTTGAGGGTTTTTCAAGAAATTCATCGGGGTAAGTGATTCCAACTCGGATTTGGTTAATATACATGAATATATCAATGATTTCATTATTTGGTTAGTACTTTGAGGTAGAAATTTGGGCAAAAATTGTAGAAACTTCATAAAATGAATTTTTGGGATTTGAACATCGATTTGGAGTCGGATTTGAATGAAACTAGTATGGTTGGACTCGTGAGTGAATGGGTTTCCAAATTTTGTGAATTTTTCCGTATTTCGAGACGTGGGCCCGGAGCCCGAGTTTGACCAATTTCAGGATTTGTGGTCTAATTTGATAATTTTCATATGGGATTCATTCCTTTAGCATATATTGATGATAATATACTAATTTTGGATAGATTCGGAGATTTTGGTGGCAAAATCGAGGGGTAATAGGATCGCAGGCTAGAGTTTTGTCCGGTTTGAGGTAAGTAATGATTGTAAATCTTGTCCTGAGGGTATGAAACCCCGGACTTCACATTGTATCACTGCTTTGGAGTGGCACACATGCTAGATGGCATGTGGGTGGCGTACACTGTTGGAGGATTGTGACTTGGTCCTTCCCGTAGCAACTAATAAGTTGCATATTTGATTACGAATCATATGATATTTTATGTTTTAATGATTATTACATTGTTTTGGGATGAATGCCGTATTTGGGCCTCGTGCCAAGTGTTTGGACCCCTTGGGGGTTTTTACTTCTATTCCTCACTGTATTGACTTATGATTTACACTCAGTCATATTATGTTTAACTGATTTCAAAACTCAGTCTTATTTACACTATTTTGAGATATAAAATGATTTTTTTGGGTCGAGTACCCTGTTTTACTGATACGCCCGAGGAGCTTTTGAGAGTTGCTGACTGGGTGAGGCCGATGGCCTGATTGTGAGGATATGATATGCCATGAGGTGTCTTGATATTAGCGCTTGGGCTGAAGGAGTCCCTCCGGAGTCTGTACACACCCCCAGTGAGCGCAGGTACCTACTGAGTGCGAGTGCCGTGTGCCAAGTGCCGAGTGCCGACTAACGAGTGATTGGGAGGCATGAGTGGCTGTGAGGTTGCCCGAGGGGCTGATTATGAGTGACTGTGAGGTATGCCCGATGGGCTGATTATGAGTGGCTGTGCGGTATGCCCGAGGGGCTACTTATGATTTTACCACTTTCACTCTGAACTTATGAAATATGTTTTGCCCGAGGAGATTTTTATGATTTTTATCATTTTTACACTAAAATTCTTGAATGTTATGTCGAAACTATTGGCAAGTATATTTCCAAATGATTTTTACTGAAATTGGGTTTTAAGCGTGATGATTTAACGTATACATTGTTGGAAAGAAAGGTTGTGCTTATTGAGAAATGATGATTTGATTTTATGTGTTTCTTACTGCTCTGACCTGATTTATTTTCATTACTACTGAGTTGGCGTACTCACATTACTCCTTGCACCTTGTGTGAAGATCCAGGTGTTAGGGCAGAGTGAGTTGTGTATCTGTTCCAGAGCTCGTCTAAGGAGATTTTGCGAGGTAGCTGCACGCATCCGCAATCCTGCTCTCTCCTGCTTATTATTATAGAGTTTATTTTCTTTGAGTTGTGTATTTTCTGTAGATACTCATGACCAGTGACTCCGGGATCTTGGGGGTTGTATTTAATATCCGGTGTAGCTTTATCTGTTTAAAAAAATGCTTAAAAGAAACCTTTATGGGTTATCAGTTTAGTAATGATGTAAATGGAAGATTATTAAGATTTGAATGTGGTTTTGGCTGGCCTAGTTCCACGATAGGTGCCATCACGACTAGTTTAGATTTGGGGTCGTGACAGACCAGTGCATGGATATATTTCAAAGTAAATAAATCTTATTACGAAGATTATATTAAGAGAATTTATTTGCATACTAGAGAGATTAATGTTAGTTGATGAGTTTTTTTCACAACAATAAAATAAATATGAGACTTTAGTCCTTAAAGAAGTTAACAAATGAGTCATGTGCATGTTATGTACATCTTTTTCCATCTGAAAGCACTACTAGGGTGAGGTATTATTTTAGCGTAAATTATTTTAGTCTAATTGACCTATATTAAGAAAACCTAAATAATAAAGAAATGAAGAAGTACATGTGCTAAAATCGTTCCTAAACATGCTGTGACTAAAGTCCTCTGTCAGCCGAAGAAGTTGTAACTGAGATAAGTGAGTCCAACAACTCAAGCTAGGACAACTCCACTAATGAGCGGAGCGAAAAAGTAGGCATTATAGGTGTATCTAGCTGATTGCAGAAGTAATGGTCCAAATAATAGTATTGAGTCTAAGACTAACACTTGCTGGAAAATTTGAGCCACTATGTTAAGCAGTAAAATGGGCGAGTGTGACAGTTTCTTCCTTTTCCTCTTGTCTTCATTTTCCATCATCCTGCCAAAATCTACAGCTCTGCTTCTGCGCCACATTTCCACAACATCTTAAGGATGATTTTGCCTCCTCCATATGCCCTTTCCTAATGCGAAACCTCGAGGTCTCATAAGAAATAAAGACAATACAAGAAGTGCCATAGCAAAAAAACCCACTACTAGCAAAGGACCATCTTCAACCATAACGGAAATTGTGAGATGCCGCCATGTTTACTGCTTTCGTGCTAGTACTTCCCCATAGCAAAATGGAGTTATAAGCAAGGTAAATCGACTTTGGTTCCTTTCCAACATTGATTGCAATAAATATAATGGGAATCTCACGCAATATTGTACCTTTTTTAAGTGTGACATGCAATATGAAGCACAAAACATGTAAAACTATATGTTCTGATATTTCCTATTTCACAACATAGAAAATGCTAATAATGGTTAGTTGGATATACTAACCTTGAACACTCATATTTAAAGCAACTAATTTGGCACAAGCCAAAGGAGAAAAGATTAAACCTACATTAACCCATCCTCCATGACCAGGGCATGGCTATATTTCAAAGTAAATCAATCTTATTACGAATATTATTTTAAGAGAATTTATATGAATACTAAGAGATTAATGTTAGTTGATGAGTTTTTTTTCAAAACAATTAAATTAATATGAGATTTTTGTCCTTAAAGAAGTTAACAAATGAGACATGTGCATGTTAAGTGTATCTTTTTCCATCTAAATGCACTTCTAGGGTGAGGTATTATTTTAGCGTGAATTATTTTAGTCAAATTGACCTATATAAAGAAAACATAAATGATAAAGAAACGAAGAAGTACCTGTGCTAAAATCATACAGAGACTAGAGTCTTTTGTCGACCGAAGAAGGTGTAACTCAGATAAGTGAGCCCAACAACTCAAGCTCGGACAACTCCACCAGTGAGCGGAGCGACGAAGAAGTCATTATAGGTGTATCAAGTTGACTGCAGAAATAATGGTCCAAATAATAGTATTGAGTCTTAGCCCAACACTTTCTGGAAAGTTTGAGCCACTATGTTAAGTACTAAAATGGGCGAGTGTGACAATTTATTCCTTTTCCTTTTGCCTTCATTTTCCATCATGCGTGCCAAAATCTACAGCTCCGCTTTTGCTACAAATTTCCTCAAGATCTTAAGGGACGCTTTTTCCTCCTCCATATGCCCTTTCTTAATGAGAAACCTCGGGGTCTCACTACGAAAGAAAGATAATACAAGAATTGACATAGCAAATAATCCACTACTGGCAAAGGACCATCTCCAACCATAACGAAAGTTGTGAGATGCTGCCATGTTTATTGCTTTCGTGCTATTACTTCCCCATAGCGCCATGGATTTATAAGCAAGGGAAATCCACTTTGGTGCCTTTGAACATTTATACCAATCAATATAATGGGAATCACATGCAGGAACGTAACTTGTTTAAGTTTGACATGTAATATGAAGCACAAAACATTTAAAACTATATATTCTGATATTTCCTATTTCACAACATAGAAAATGCTAATAATGGTTAGTTGGATAATACTAACCTTGAACACTCATATTTCTAGCAACTAATTTGGCACAAGCCAAAGGAGAAAAGATTAGACCTACATTAACCCATCCTCCACGACCAGTGCATTGATATATCTCAAAGTAAATAAATCTTATTACGAATATTATATTAAGAGAATTTATGTGAATACTAGAGAGATTAATGTTAGTTGATGAGTTTTTTTCACAACAATAAAATAAATATGAGATTTTATTCCTTAAAGAAGTTAACAAATGAGTCATCTGCATGTTATGCACATCTTTTTCCATCTGAAAGCACTATTAGGGTGAGGTATTATTTTAGCGTAAATTATTTTAGTCAAATTGACCTATATAAATAAAACCTAAATAATAAAGAAATGAAGAACTACCTGTGCTAAAATCATGCCTAAACATTTCGAGACTAGAGTCCTACATCGGCCTTAGGATTTGTAACTCGGATAAGTGAGTTCAACAACTCAAGCTCGGACAACTGCACCAATGAGCCGAGCGATGAAAGAGGCATTATATGTGTATCTAGCTGACTGCAGAAGTAATGGTCCAAATAATAGTATTCAGTCTAAGCCCAACACTTGCTGAAAAATTTGAGCCACTTTGTTAAGCAGTAAAATGGACGAGTGTGATAATTTCTTCTGTCACGACCCCAAAACCAACCCGGTCGTGATGGCGCCTATCGTGGTACTAGGCAAGCCGACACACTAACAAAACTAATCAAAATTTCCAATCTTAAAATGAAATCAAGACATTTATCAATAAACCTTCAAGAATTAATTAGATCAAAACAACAGTGCGGAAAGAAAGCCCGACATCGGGGTGTCACTAGTCATGAGGATCTACAAAGGACCGTCCGATAACACTAGGACATGTACCAACTGGGAAGGAACTAACAATAGTATATAGGAAGATAGGAGGGAGGAAACCAGGGCTGCGATCGCCGTGCAGCTACCTTACTAACTCCAACAGATCCACGACGGATGTAAACAACACTCACTAGCATGTCCAGCAATACCTGGATATGCACACAAGGTGCATGGAATAATGTGAGTACGCCAACTCAGTAAGTAATAAATGTAAATAAAGACTGAGCAGTAAGAAACACATAAATCCATGTCATGAAAATCAAAGTAAATATAACCTGCCTTCCAAAATAGTATATAGGTCAATCATCTCGCTTAAAAACAATTTCAGTAGAAGTCATTTGAAGATACCTTTCCAACAGTTCCCACAAAGGTTAAATGCAGTTTAAAGTAAAAGTGATGAAAATTATAAATAGCCTCTCGGGAAAAAACATGTATCATAAACCGCCCCTCGGGCATAACATCACTCAGAATCAGCCTCGCGGGCAACCTCACAATAACTCATAATCAGCCCCTCGGTCAACCTCACAGTCACTCATGCCTCTCAATCACTCGGCACTTGGCACTCGACACTCGACACTCGACACTCGCACTTAGTAGGTACCTGCGCTCACTGAGGGTGTACCGACTCCGGAGGGGCTCCTACAGCCCAAGAGCTATAACAAGCCATCTCGTGGCATACTCAATCAGGCCCGCAACCTCTCATATATAATAAATCAGTACAACATGCTGCGACGCGTAGCTCGATCCCATGATATCCTCACAACACAGGCCCTCAGCCTCACTCATCAGAAACCTCTCAAGCCACTCGGGCTATCAGTAAAATAGGGTGCTCAACCCCAAAATATCATTTTATGCAACAACACGAAGTAAATAAGATTGAGTTATGAAATCAGAAAAACACGATATGACGGAGTGCAAATCTTAAAAACATACAATGGGGAAATAGTAGTAAAAAGCCCCTGAGGGTCCAAACAATTTGGCACGAGGCCCAAATATGGCATTCAGCCCAAAACATAGTAATATTTTCTAAAACACAAAATATCATATAGGTTCTAGTCAAATGCGCAACTTAATAGGTTCTACGGGATGGACCAAGTCACAATCCCTAATGGTGCACACCACACGGTCGCCATCTAGCATGTGCGCCGCTTCAAAATAGTGAAATGAAGTGAAATATGGGGTTTCATACCCTTAGGACAAGGTTTACAATCATTACTTACCTCAAATCGCCACGAATCTATCCAAAATCATAATCATATCATCAATTCAAGCTAAAGGAACAAAACCCACGCGAAAATTATCAAATTACATAAAAAATGCTAAAACAATGAATCATACCCCAGTTCAAGCTTAATGAAACTAAGAGTTTCCAACTTCTATATTTGATGCCAAAAACTATCAAATGAAGTCCGATTAACCTCAAATTTTGCACACAAGTTACAAATGACACTATGAACCTATTCCAACTTCTGGAATTCCATTCCGACTGCGATATCAAAATTTCCACTACCGACCGAGAAACACCAAATTTCCAATTTCGCTAATTCAAGCCTAATTTTACCACGGACCTCCAAATCACATTCCGGATGCGCTCCCTAGTCCAAAATCACCTAACGAAGCTAACCAAATCATAAAAATCCAAATCCTAGATCTAATACTAAAAGTCAAAACTTGGTTAAACCTTTCAAATTTAAAGCTTCAAGCTGAAGGAACAAAACCCACGCGAAAATAATCAAATTACATCAAAAATCCTGAAATTGGCCAAACCCGACTCCCGGGCCCACGTCTCAAAATCCGATAAAAAACACAAAATCCGACAACACATTCAACCATGATTCCAACCATACCAAAATTACTAAATGCCGATAACAGTTCGGCCTCAAAATCTTCAAATCTTATTTTCAAATCCCTAGGTCCAAATCCCCACTTTACACGTCAAAAACAAGTAATCTAGTCGGATTATTCTATGTTAATTCAATATTATGGAGTAAAAATGATCACAAGTGACTTAACTCGAGATTTCACATGACTTCTCGCTCAAAAATCGCCCCAAGCCGCGTTTTTTCCATCGAAAAATGTGGAAATGTGCTAAAAAAAATAAGACAGCTCAATAAAACACGATTCTAGTCGCTAAAATCCCCATTCCCGTTGCTAAAAGTGCCAAATCTGGTCGCTAAAGGTGGCGCACCAGATCTTGTTGCACCAACAATATTTATTTTCACTAAAAAGGCTCTAACTCCACCATACGAACTCGGGATTCGATTATTCTTGTTCCTATGAGTCACAAATAATAATACGAACATAGCCGTCCAATCGAAGCTCAATTCGGAGCTCATTTTCTTAGTGCGATACCCATTTTGCTCGATAAACAATTAACTCATGTTTCGCGTCAAAAACCCAATCGCGACTTGATGAAATTAGACCAAACTTTCCAAATCACTCCTATAATTCATTACAAAATCCCGGAAGTCTAGAAATCAAATTTCGATCTCTAGAACTAAAAATGGACATTTGGATCATTACATGCTTATGCTCAAAAGCCAAAATCTTCCAAAAACTCATCCAAAACTTATCCGAGCCTCATGGGACCCCAACCAAGTATACTCACAAGTCCCATAATATGACACAAACTTAGTTGATGCCTCAAATTACATAAAAAAATGCTAAAACCATGAATCACACCCCAATTCAAGTTTAATGACACTAAGAGCTTCCAACTTCTAGATGCCGAAACCTATCAAATCAAGTTCTGTTAACCTCAAATTTTGCACACAAGTCACAAATGACACTACGAACCTATTCCAACTTCCAGAATTCCATTCCGACCGCGATATAAAAATTTCCACTGCGACCGAGAAACACCAAATTTCTAATTTCACCAATTCAAGCCTAATTTTATCACGGACCTTCAAATCACATTCTGGACGCGCTCCCAAGTCCAAAATCACCTAACGGAGCTAACCAAATCATAAAAATCCAAATCCTAGATCGAATACTAAAAGTCTAAACTTGGTCAAACATTTCAAATTTAAAGCTTCAAGCTGAGAATTGTTCTTCCAAAATCTATTCCGATTATCCTGAAAACCAAAACCGGCGATTTACATAAGTCATAATACATCATATGGGGATTTTCATGCCCGATAACTGGCGAGCGAAGTGCAAATGCTCAAAAGGACCGATCGGCTCGCTACATCCTTCCCCACTTAAACATACGTTCGTCCTCGAATGTGCCCAGAGTTGTTCCGAAAACCATCAAATCGTTGGGTAACCTTACCATGCACATACCAGGGGGTGATCCCACGTCACCCTATCCCATATAGGTCCGATAACACAACATAACTAAAATTTCACAATTCACCCTAGCCTATAACCTTAGGACCAATTTTCCACTTCCTAAATTGTCTATAAGATCAGAATCTCCCATCTACACACTGAATAAGTCTGAACATGCTGTATCAAGCCATATACGCAATCCAATATGAAAATAACATGATATACCGCACAACTCAAACACTCATAGCGATAACTTCTAATGACAACAGCTGCTCAAACACCCCAATTCCGGTAATAAACCTCTTATCAAACCAAAGACTCATTCCAGCACTTTCGTATAATGCCAATGATGAATGAAACACGTAAAAAGTCATAACCATTCCTCAGATCAACCAGCCATGGAGCTCCCTGTCCTTCGGCAAGGACCATAGTAAATGTTTTAGCCGAATAAGGCTCATAAGCCACTGAATACTCTCTTAAATATCCCCACAAGAACCACATTCAAAATACTTACCCTGAAGAGACTTCCTGCTAATCTAAAGCCATTACCTTCACCTTCCTGATACTCATATGTAGAATCCACAATGATATAGAAATGCCACAAGTATTGACACCCTCTAACGTAGACCTCAGTTTCTAGCCAAATACATATCCTGAAGATCACCCAGTTACATATACATCTTGAATCCATTAGAACCATTCTCGGAAGTCATCCACTCTCCTCAAACCTCAATTAGACTGAACAAACGGAGCGAACGACCTCTGCTCCATTAGCACTCCAACACCCCAGGAAGTAACCCCACCTTAGTAATTCCAGCTCCATGCACATTACATACTTCACCGATAACAACTCAAGTCATTCCATGATTCTTATACACCCATAAAGCATAACACAACCCCTATCCAAAATTTCCTTTACACGAGTCATCCTCGATCTCAACCCCTGTAAGTCACAACTAATTTTCCAGTATACCTCAAACTGAAACTGACACGACACTTAGCCGCGCAATCAACTTATCAATAACAGACTCCACCACTTAGCTCAAGGCCATAGGTCAAAACACACAAAAACTCACAATTCCCATACTCTATTACTGCCATAATACCATAGTGAGATTGAACTAAATCCTTCATAAGCTCGTGCAACACAAACCATATAGTACCTCAAATCATCTACAAATATCGCATTCACCCTCGTAACAGTCAAGATAACTCTCATACACGATCCAAACTCAATCTGCAGCACATATAATTCACTGGTAAAGGAGGACTCGCTACAAAATAGCATAGGGATCACACGCCCTCAGGACACCCCGCAGGAGATAACCCACCTGCTTCGTCTCAAACTAACATCTCTTTGTACCCTTCCACCGTCATAAAGATCATACATTCACTTAATCTTCTTGAGTCTGAAATCATATCACGACATGAAATCTACTTCATTCCCCAACTAAAAAACATTAAAAGATCCTTCAACACACCCATAACTCGGGGCTATACAGCAAATCAAGATGGAAATCAAGCACCAAATAGTTCTTTCTACCCTCAAGAAGACCCTCCTCGTCACATCCAAATCATATGAACGCATCTCGCAGTAACATCATACTTACCACATAGTCATCAAGTCACAAAACCCCACCAATAAGGACACAAATGGACATATAAGTCCCAAATGTACGAGCTCACACAATCAAAATCTTCGCACTCGAGCCACAGATAAAACCCGGCCTCAGGTCTTCCAGATTGACCCACATCAATACATAGAGATAACATCTCGCCTCTCATTCAGGAAATCATAAGACGTCTATGCACAGCTGATAGCGAGCGCTCATTCACGCATACGAACGCGTGGATGGAATTTCAAGAGTTACATTTCAAGCTGAATCAACGTCGCACGATAAAAATTCAAGAATGTGGGATTTCCTAAAGGTTCTGCAGCCTCTCGAAGATAAATACAGATGTCTCTATACCGATCCGGGAGACTATACTAAACCCGCTCATGACTCGTGATACCTATGTAAACTAGGCTCTAATACCAACTTGTGACGACCCCAAAACCAACCTGGTCGTGATGGCGCCTATCGTGGTACTAGAAAAGCTGACACACTAACAAAACTAATCAACATTTCCAATCTTAAAATGAAATCAAAAAATTCATCAATAAACCTTCAAGAAGTAATTAGATAAAAACAACAGTGTGGAATGAAAGCCTGACATCGGGGTGTCACTAGTCATGAGCATCTACAAAGGAACGTTCAATAACACTATGGCATATGCCGACTGGGAAGCAACCAAAAAAATATATATAGGAAGACAGGAGGGAGGAAAGCAGGGTTGTGATCGCCGTGTAGCTACCTTACTAACTCTAACAGATCCGCGACGAATGAAAACAACATTCACTAGCATGTCAAGCAATACCTGGATCTGCACACAAGGTGCAGGGAGTAATGTGAGTACGCCAACTCAGTAAGTAACAAAAGTAAATAAAGACTAAGCAGTAGGAAGCACATAAGTCCATGTCATGAAAATCACAGTAAATATAGCCTGCCTTCCAAAACAGTATGTAGGTCAATCATCTCGCTTAAAAATCCAATTTTAGTATTTGAAGATATCTTTCCAACAGTTCGCACAAAGTTTAAATACAGTTTAAAGTAAAAGTGACGAAAATCATACATAGCCTCTCGGGCAAATACATGTATCATAAACCACCCCTCGGGCATAACATCACTCAGAATCAGCCCCGCGGTCAACCTCACAATAATTCATAATCAGCCCCTCGGGCAAACTCACAGTCACTCATGCCTCCCAATCACTCGTCACTAAGCACTCGGCACTCAGTAGGTAGCTGCGCTCACTGGGGTTGTACGGACTTCGGAGGGGCTCCTACAGCCCAAGCGCTATAACAAGCCATCTCGTGGCATACTCAATTAGGCCCGCAACCTCTCATATATCATAAATCAGTACAACATGCTGGGGCGCGCAAACCGATCCCATGATATCCTCACAACACAGGCCCTCGACCTCACTCAGTTAGAAACCTCTCAAGCCACTCGGGCTATCAGTAAAACAGGGTGCTCAGCCCCAAACTATCATTTTATGCAACAACACGGAGTAAGTAAGACTGAGTTATGAAATCAGTAAAACACGACATTACTGAGTGCAAATCATAAAAACATACAGTGAGGAAATAATAGTAAGAATCCCCTGAGGGTCCAAATAATTTGGCACGAGGACCAAATATGGTAATATTTTCTAAAACACAAAATATCATATTATTTCTAGTCAAATGCACAACTTAATAGTTGCTACGGGACGGACCAAGTCACAATCCCCAACGGTGCACGCCACACGCTCGTCATCTAGCATGTATAAAATAGTGAAATGATGTAAAATCTGGGGATTTATACACTTATGACAAGATTTATAATCATTACTTACCTCAATACGAACGAGAATCTACTCCGCGATGCCCTTGCCACTCGACTCGGCCTCAAATCGCCCCGAATCTATCCAAATCAGAATCATATTGTCAATTCAAGCTAAAGGAACAAAACCCACATAAAAATTATCAAATTACATAAAAAAATGCTAAAACCGTGAATCACACCCCAATTCAAGCTTAATGAAACTAAGAGCTTCCAACTTCTATATTTGATGCCGAAACCTATCAAATCAAGTTCGATTAAGCTCAATTTTTTCGCACGAGTCAAAAATGAAACTACAAACCTATTCCAACTTCTGGAATTCCATTCCGACTGCGATATCAAAATTTTCACTGCCGACCGAGGAACACCAAATTCCAATTTCGCCAATTCAAGCCTAATTTTACCACGGAACTCTAGATCACATTCCATACGCGCTCCCAATTCCAAAATCACCTAATGGAGCTAATCAACTCATAAAAATCCAAATTCTAGATCGAATACTAAAGTCGAAACTTGGTCAAACCTTTCAAATTTAAAGCATCAAGCTGAGAATTGTTCTTCCAAATCTATTCCGATTATCCTGAATACCAAAATCGACGATTTACATAAGTCATAATACATCATACGGGGCTAGTCATGCCCGAGAAATTGCGAGCGAAGTGCAAATGCTCAAAACGACCGATCGAGTCGTTACATCTTCCTTTTTCTCTTGCCTTCATTTTCCATCATGCCTGCCAAAATCTGCAGCTCTGCTTCTGTTTCACATTTCCTCAATATCTTAAGGGACGCTTTTTCCTCCTCTATATTCCCTTTCTTAATGAGAAACCTGGGGATCTCACTAAGAAAGAAGGACAGTACAAGAAGTCACATAGCAAAAAACCCACTACTGGCAAAGGACTATCTCCAAAACCATAACAGAAGTTGTGAGATGCTGCCATGATTAATGCTTTCGTTCTAGTATTTCCCCATAACACCATGGAGTTATAAGATAGGGAAATCCACTTTGGTGCCTTTCCAACATTGGGAATCTCATGCAAGATTGTAACTTGTTTAAGTGTGACATGCAATATGAAGCACAAAATATTTAAAACTATATATTCTGATATTTCCTATTTCACAGCATAGCAAATGCTAATAATGGTTAGTTGGATAATACTAAACATTGAACACTCATATTTCCGGAAACTACTTTGGCACAAGCCAAAGGAGAAAAGATTAAACCAACATCAACCCATCCTCCATGACCAGGGCATGGATATATTTAAAAGTAAGTAAATCCTTTTACAAATATTATATTAAGATAATTTATGTGCATAATAGAGTGATTAATGTTAGTTGATGAGTTTTTTTCACAACAATAAAATAAATATGAGATTTTAGTCCTTAAAGAAGTTAACAAATGAGTCATGTGCATGTTATGTGCATCTTTTTTTCCATCTAAAAGCACTACTAGGGTGAGGTATTATTTCTTATTTCACAACATAGCAAATGCTAATAATGGTTAATTTGATAATACCGTAACGATCCGACCGGTTGTTTTACTTTCTAGAACCCTGTTCCCCTAAATTAGACTTCCCGTACGTGCTTTTACTGTTTTATGACTTTCAGGGATTTTAGTTATGTGACGACCCAAGGGGTCATCACTTGTTTTATTACCTCATTCCGTACTCCTAAGGCCTTGAAAATCTCATTTGTAGTTGCCTCGATCTGTGTGCACAGTCCGGGCGCGTAGCCGAACAACTTAAATATGAAATTCTGTGAAATATGCTAAGATTTATTATTAACATGAATAAATTTGACTTCGGTCAACATTTTGGGTGAACGGACCCGGACCTATGATTTGATGGTCCCGGAGGTTCCGTAAGAAATTATGGGACTTGGGCGTATGCCCGGAATCGAATTCCGAGGTCCCAAGCCAGAGAAATGAATTTTTGAATAAAATTGTTTTCTGAAAATATTTAAGGAAATTGAAAATGAAATCTGATTAGAAAGTTATGGTATCAAACCTGTATTTTGGTTCCGGAACCCGGTACAGGTCTTATATATGGTTTAAGTCCTTTCTGTAAAGTTTGGTTGAAAACGGATTTCGTTTGACGTGTTTCGGACTTAAAATGGAAAATTTGATGTTTTATGAAGTTTGATAAAATTCATGGACTTTGAGGTTAATTTGATGTTATTTTGGCGATTTTATCGCACGGATAAGTTCATAGGATGTTTTTGAAGTAGTGTGTGTATTTGGTTTGGAGCTCCAAGGGCTCAGGTGAGTTTTGGATAGGCCACAGATTGCATTTTTGAACTTGGAAATTTTCTGGTGCAACTGATCTGCAGGCTTCGCATTTGCGAAGCCAACTTCCCAAATGCGAGCTATTCATCGCAAATGCAAAGGTGCCATTGCTGGCCAGGGATCGCAAATGCGACCAGGAGGTTCACAAATGCGAAGGTATAGCTGGGCAGGCCTGTTCGCAAATGCGACCAAAAGGTTCGCAAATGCGAAGATTGACCTGGGCAGGCCTGATCGCAAATGCGACCATGAGGTTCGCAAATGCGAAGGCTGGGAATGTCTGAAGGGTTCGCAATTACGAACCCCTGTTCGCAATTCCTATGCCAACCAGTAGCCTGCACTGTACAAAACCGAATTTTCCACTTCATATTTCATATTTTCTCAAACTCAAAAACTCTTAGGCGATTTTTCCAAGAACAAGACTTGTTCAAAATAATTTGTAATTTGGTTTTTACTCAATTCTTTCAATCATTAACATCATTTAACATGTTTTCCACTTAAAAACAAAGATTTCCATGGGTGAAAATTGGGTGTTTGGGGTAGAACTTGGGTGTTTTTAAAATTTGGATTTGAGTGGGTGATTGGCCTCTGATTTGAGAGATTCTTATATGGCTAGACATGTGAGAGTATGAGGGTTCTGAAATGTAAAATTTACCTGACTCCGAGAGCCTGGCCTGAGGGGAATTTTGGTCATTTTACCTAATTTCGCGTCGTAACCTTGAATTGAATAGTCGGATAAGTTGCATGAGATGTTATTTACAGCATGAAATTTATTTGAATAGAGTTGGGCCATTTGGAGTCAGATTCTCATGGCAAACGTGTGGTTTCGGGTTGATTGCTATACTTCGGACCCGAGGTAAGTGTTTGGTCTAACCTTAGCTTGAGGGAATATGAGTTGAGTATAATTTGCTACTTGCTAATTGTCAAATATGATGTATAGGCATGGTGACGAGTATCTATACATTGGTGTCTTGCATGACCGTGAGTCCTTACATTGTGAATATTCTAATTTTGTGGTAATTTCCATGCTTAATTGATGATTTCTATATGTTGTGAAGAGTATGTGAAGGGAATTGTAATCTTTAAACTCTGTTAGAGCATTGGCTCAGATTGTAATACGAATGATGAAGATATATCAAATAATTGTATCCTTTGGAGCATTGGCTCAGATTGTAATATGAATGATGAAGGTATATGAGATAATTGTATCATGTGGAGCATTGGCTCAGATTGTAATACGAATGATGAAGATATATCAAATAATTGTATCCTTTGGAGCATTGGCTCAGATTGTAATATGAATGATGAAGGTATATGAGATAATTGTATCATGTGGAGCATTGGCTCAAGTAATAGAGTAAATTATGAAATGAAGTGAAAGAAAGAGAAGGAGCTACTAAAATATACCCTTGCCGAGTCATTGTTGCCTTTGATATTGTCTCCCTTATTGGGATGTTGAGATTACTGTTATTGTTCCCTCACCGGGATTCAATTGTTTAATTGATGTTCCCTTGCCGCGATTCAATTGTTTAATTGATGTTCCCTTTTCGGGATTTAATTATTTAATTGATGTTCCTTTGCCAGGATTTAATTGTTTAATTGATGTTCCCTTGCCGAGATTTCTTTTTTTTACTCTGTATATTTCCTTGCCCTGGTTTGTGATTGTTGTTTGGGTGAGGAAGAGTGTTAAAGCATGAAGGGTGATGCCGTGAAATGTTTATGTTGTTATTATGCACGGGGGGACATTTCGTGGCATGTTTTACATTGATTATGCACGAGGGAACATTCTGTGCCATGTTTATATTGTTATTATGCACGAGTGGACATTCTGTGCCATGTTTTACATTGATTATGCACGAGGGGACATTCCGTGCCATGTTTATATTTTTATTATATACGAGGAGACATTCCGTGCCATGTTTTACATTGATTATGCACGAGGGTACATTCCGTGCCATGTTTATATTGTTATTATGCACGAGGGGACATTCAGTGCCATGTTTTACATTGATTATGCATGAGGGGACATTCCGTGCCATGTTTATATTGTTATTATGCACGAGGGGACATTCAGTGCCATGTTTTACATTGATTATGCATGAGGGGACATTCCGTGCCATGTTTATATTGTTATTATGAATGATGGGACATTCCGTGCCATGTTTTACATTGATTATGCACGAGGGGACATTCCGTGCCGTGTTTTACACTATTATTATGCACGATGGGACATGCCGTGCCGCATCTTTCACTGTTTAATCTGTGTTGTCATTTCCCGTTATTATTTTCAGATATTCCAGACTGTTGCTTCATTTATGTGATTTCAGTATTGCTATCTCTTGCCCAGCATGTTTTCCCCGCAATTGTATTCTTGTTTAGTTTCTGCTATATTATTGAACTGCACAGGTACACTTTGTTGTCATGTCTTAGCCTCGTCACTAATTCGCCGAGGTTAGGCTCGGCACTTACTCAGTACATGGGGTCGGTTGTACTGATGCTACACCTGCACTTCTTTATCTTGTGCAGATTACGCAGCCGGACCCGGAGGACATCATTAGTGGGAGTGTCTTCCAGCTTATCATAGAGGCTTCAAGGTATACCCGCTGGCATTCGTGGGCCTCGGCGTCTCTTTCATCCCTTTTGTCTTTGATTCTCTGTTATTTTTCCTCTAGCTTCAGAGGCAGACATGTATTTCCTTCCAGACTTGTATTTAGCACTCTTATAGACAGTTCGTGAGTTTGTGACTCCAGTTTTTGGGAAAATTTACGCGTTGTTGTATTAAGTTATCCTTATTTAGCTTGAAACCATATTATTTCCGCTGTTAAATTGTGAACCGTTTAGTTTATCCTATTAAATTGATGTTAATATGCTAGTTTATTGTTTCACATTGGCTTGTCTAGCAGGTTCAACGTTAGATGCCATCACAGCCCGATGGTGGGATTTCGGGGCGTGACAAGTTGGTGTAGACGCATAATTTTTGACCCTCCCCGAGATATTATACTTTTTAGCGTTTAAACATTCTGTTTAAGCCTAATATCTCTTTTGCTTAATTTTAAGCACAAAAATAAAAATTACAAAAATATTTTCACTTTTAATATTTAGTTTTATTTTAGTATTATATTGTAATTAATTAAGAGTAAGTTTTTATTTCATTTTTATAAACACATTGTATCTTTTTTTAGTCTTCCTAGCCCAAAACAAAGATCCAACCAGACCTGGATCCAACCCAATTCCCAAGCCCATTCCCCTTAGCCCAATACCCACTAACCTAAAATACTCCTTCTTCTTATACACTCACTATAACCTATGAGCATCACCCCCTAAAAAAAAGAGAACACACATTAGACTAACACCCAAAAAACCAAGAGAGACAAACCAGCCGCCTCCCTCGCCTGCCATCATTGCCGCTGCACCAAGCCGCCGAAAATCCGCCAACCACCAACAGCCACCACTCCTCTCACCGCTAAACTCCCTTCTCCAAAAACAATCAACCGCACCCCAGCCCTTTCCACCATTAACTCGCCGGAAATAATGGCCTATCAATCTTCTTTCTTTATTTTTTATTTTCATTGAAATTCCAAAAAGAAACATACACTAAAATATTTCTGTTTCTTTGTGTTAATTAATGATTTTGGACATTAGAGTAAGATACATAAAACTAGAACAAAGGAGGAGGTTTGGGGATTTTTGAGAAAATCACATCTTCTCCATTTTTCTTGTCCGATTTCTGCTTATTTAGATTTCTAAAAAAATTATACAAAAGATTTTTAGTTCCTCTTCTCTTCAACCTTTAGTTTCTGAAAAATGAAGTTTAAGCTGGGGTTGGTTTGAGGTTGTCACTATCCGTCGAGGTTCAGAATCACGGTTCGTGGTTTCAAATCTAGTTTGACTACCATTTCGGATTTGATCGTAGCAGTTGGGTTCATTTTGCTCGTGTAATTGCTGAAAATTCTCATCGATATAAACTTCAATTTTCAGTCGAATTGTCGGCGTCGGAACTGCTGTACCTCTTGATTTTTTCTAAAGATTTTGATTTGCCAGGTTCATTCTTACCTTAGCATTGTTCATTTTGTTTAAGTAATGTGAATCTACCATATGATTTGTGTGATCAATTTCGTTTGTTTAGTATTTTCTCCATGAATGAATTTGAGTGTGCAAACACTGAGTGACATAATTCTTTGTTGTGCTTGGATCTTGAAGTTGTGCTTTTGGTGAAAAATTGATTAAGTTTTAATAAGATCATCATGTATTCAATTGTTTTGCTTAATAATTTCATGTGATAGGCTTCATTTAATTGTCTTATCGTGTTATTGAATCAACGAATCTCTTTAGTGTTCTGTTGAGGCAATTTGGTAAGTATTGGCGTGGTTATATGAGTATTCTGATGTTTGGATGGAGATAGCATGCAAAACATGATGTCCGCAAATGGCAAATCATTCTCGGAATCAATCAAAATGGGAGAAATGGTTGAAAATGACCTTAAGACAGGCAAAATCATAAGTCAAGCAGTGTTCAAAGCCACAAACTCAAGCTGTCCAAATTAAATCTGGTAATTTTAGTGACATGAATGAGAAAGACGAATAAATCATGACGACATCAGGGTTGAGAAGAGGTCCTAGGAACACATCTCGAAGGTATGACCAGCCTCGTCTGTTTTCCAATGATTCCCCTGAGAAATCCTATCCACCTCAGAACCCACAATACTCCTTTGCTCGACCTGAGTATGTTGTCCAGCCACCAAGATACCCCAGAAGGCGAGCATTGCAAAATCTCCACCAGCCTCCACAGAATTTCCCAGTGCCCTATAACCCATACCCAGGGAAGGGGTATAGAGGAGAACAAAGGTTGAAAGATAATTTTACACCGATAGGAGAGTTATATGCAATCTTGTTTGAGAAATTAAAGCATTATGACATGATTTCACCCATTCCTCCAAATTATGTGGATCCACGTGCAAGAATCTTTGACCCTTCTAAAAGGTGTGAATACCATTCCAATGCCCAGGGGCACGATGTTGGAAGCTGTCGGGATTTGAAAAGAGAAATAGAAAGAATGATCCAGGAAAATCTGATTGTGATCCAAGACAGTGACACCCAGATTATCACACATAATCGTTTACCTGCACATGATGATGCACACTTTGTGGGGATGATGCGTGGTGACAGGGAGTATGAGAATCCTCTCAGGAATCTGCTGACTGAAGTTAATGATTTTGAAATTGGAGAAAGCTCTGCTGATTATGATGAGCAAATTTGTGGCTAAATGTCAAGCTTAGCAATTGAAAAGTCATTCCGTCCTTACTAGGAAGGAATAATGGTAGCTTGTTTTGATATTTTTTCTATTATCTGGGTTATTTCAGGGTTGTGATCCAGATTTTATTTGTTTTATTGAGTCAAACTCTTCTATCCCTCTGTTCAGTTTGTGTCAGTCTTGTCTGTCTATTTTGTTGCTATTTTCATTATCCGAGTTATTTTAGGGTTGTAACTCGGATTTTAGGTTGTTTTTCTTGTTGTTAAGACCTTCCATCCTTTACCCAATGAAATACAATCTGTCCTTTTGTGTCATTCCATGCTTTGTTCCTTTCTCGCTAGTTTTAGTGATATGACATGCATGCGAAAATTTTGGCCAGATCTTTAAAACTTGATTTAGTCTTGAACGAGATAAGTGAGAAAGAGACACTTTTGAGGATGAATAAAGATTTGAGATACTTTGGAATTAAGGTCGAGTAATATTCACCTTCAAATCATTGTGAAGATCTGGCTTAAGGATGTTTAATCAATTGAAGCTCGATCGAAAGTTTGGCATTAATGGATGGAAAGTGTCTTTCGACCACGACACACCAAGAAGATAGACAAGTTCATCAACGCCATGATCGCAAAAAGATATATGTTTTGGCTTTCTCAAGGCTGGGAGGCCCTTTTTCTTCTATCTAAACACTTTATACCCTTCTCTACCCCTTTTGAGCTTGTGTCATTTTTCTTTGACCACCCTCTTTTGGAATCAAGTTTAGATTCAAAAGTCAAAAGTGAAAATGAAAAAAAAAATGAAAAAAATCCATGCCCCAAGAGTACAAACTGGGGAAGCTCTTAGAAAGTTCAAATGAAAAAAAAGAGAGAGAAAAAAAACAGTCAAAGGTCCATGCCCTCCAAAAAATAAAAGGCGGGGCAACCTGTTTCGAAAAAAAAAGAAAACAAAATGAAAAAAAAGAAAGAAAGAAAGATGAAAAATAATTAGGTCAGATGTTTGAACTACGTTAGACCTGATTCCTTAAAAAAAGGATACGTAGGCAGCCTTACACGGTTCGGTCCAACCAAATAAGATTCAAAAGAAAAAGAAAAAAAATCCAGAAAAAATCCCCAGTAGCTAAAACTAGGGCAGAAATTTTATTTCACTTTTTAAAGAGTCGATTCCAAGAGTTGTAAGTCTACAACCCCTAATTTTGAGTCTACTTTGAGCCTTCATGCCGACCCTTCTTTCCTACCTTATCCAAAAACCTTCCAAATAAAGACCTCCCAAAATGCCTTTAAGGATGCCAAGAGTGAGCAACAATTGTCACATGATATAGAACATTGTCAAGTTGCTCACAAAAGAAAAGGAAAAAGGAAAAGAAAAAGAAAATGAGAGAGTCTTACTAGTGAAAACCTTCACGGGCCATGTAAGGCGATTGTAAGTAGAAAAAATAAATGAGAGAGGCTTGTTGGTGAATATCCCTCGTGGCACAACTAGTCGAAAGTGAGTCGTGAATATGATGCAAAGAATTGGCACAAACAAGCCCGACTTCAAAGGTCATAAGAATGGTGAAAGGGAAGATTTGATCAATTTGATAGATCGACCATTAAGTCCAAAAAGCATGTCATGATCATTAAGGCTAGTTACCGCCAAAAAAAAATAAAAAAGAAAAACTCTCTTCCTTCTGTCCTTCCGACAGGGGCATTGCTTGTTAATACTTGCTTCTTTGAATCATTGTGTCCTTCACTCTAAGTAAGTCTTTGTCAAAACAAGCAAGAAAAGATTTTGAAATCTTCTATCAGCTTTTCAGTTGCACAAAATTGAGTTTGGCCGGAAATCCAATGTTACAGTCAACATGCATTGAGGATTCATGCAGAGGATTCCCCTCAAAAGACCCTTGTCAGCCTACTTGGCGCAAGCAAAGATAACTGGTGATTCCTTCTGACAGTCAAATTGCTCCGAAAGGCAAGAAGCCATTCAAGATATCAGAAAAGGTCGCCTAAGCAAAGATCTCCTGTTGGGATAAGTCTGACTGAGCCACCAATACAAATGGTACTGGGTGTGAAACAATCAGGGTTGATGCAGAGCAAAAAAAAAATGTCTTTAAACTGACTCAGGCTGATTGAGCAAAAGCCAAGCTGCCCAGGACTCAAGGCCACAAACCGACCACCACTTTTAAAACTGATGAAATTTTCTTTGTTTGAAACAGGAAAAGTAGTGCAAGGAAGTTGGTTCAAAATCCCAAAAAAACAGGAAGAAGAAAAGAAATAAAAAAAAAAGAAAAAGAGAAGAGAAGAGCCGAAAAAGGGAAGTTTCTCAAATCTTTACCTTTATTTGTCTTGCTAGTGTACATAGAATGTCGCCATTACTCTTCACGTTTTTCCTCCTAGGATAAAAAGTCCTAGTCTGATGGATTTTCTTCACAATAAAAATCTTAGTCTGATGAATCTTTCTCCTGAGATAAGAGACCTAGTCTGATGAACTTTCTCCTAGGATAAAAATCTTAGTCTGATGAATCTTTCTCCTAAGATAGAAAACCTAGTACGATGAACTTTCTCCTAGGATAAAAATCTTAGTCTGATGAATCTTCCTCCTAAGATAATAATAAAAATCTTATTCTGATGAATCTTCCTCCTAAGATAATAATAAAAAACCCTAGTCTGATGAATCTTTCTCCTAGGATCAATGTCTTAGTCTGATGCATCTTTCTCCTAAGATAAAGAAAACCTAGTCCGATGAATCTTTCTCCAAGGATAAACGTTTTAGTCTGATAAATCTTTCTCCTAAGATACAAAAAAAAAAGGGACCTAGTCTGATGAACTTTCTCCTAGGATCAAAATGTTAGTCTGATAAATCTTTGTCCTAAGACAGAAAACCTAGTCTGATGAATCTTTCTCCTAGCACCAAAATCTTAGTCTGATGAATCTTTCTTCTAAGATAAATCACCTAGTCTGATGAATTCTCCTAGGATCAAAATCTTAGTCTGATGAATCTTTCTCCTAAGATAATAATTAAAAAATCCCTAGTCTGATGAATCTTTCTCCTAGGATAGATGTCTTAGTCTGATGAATCTTTCTCCTAAGATAAAGAAAACCTAGTCCGATGAATCTTTCTCCTAGGATCAAAATCTTAGTCTGATGAATCTTTCTCCTAAGATAACAAAAAAATAGAAAACCTAGTCTGATGAACTTTCTCCTAGGACGGAAATATCAGTCTGATGAATCTTTCTCCTAAGATAACAAAAAAGGGCCTAGTCTGATGAATATTCTCCTAGGATAGAAATCTCTGTATGATGAATCTTTCTCCTAAGATAATATCAAAATCTTAGTACGAATGAATCTTTCTCCTAAGATAGAAGACCTAGTATGATGAATTTTCTCCTAGGATCAAAATCTTAGTCTGATGAATCTTTCTCCTAAGATAAAAAAAATGACCTAGTCTGATGAATTTTCTCCTAGGATAAAAATCTTAGTCTGATGAATCTTTCTCCTAAGATAATAATAATAAAAAAAAAACCCTAGTATGATGAATATTTCTCCTAGGATAAATGTCTTAGTATGATGAATCTTTCTCCTAAAATAAAGAAAACCTAGTCTGATGAATCTTTCTCCTAGGATAAACGTCTTAGTCTGACGAGTCTTTCTCCTAAGATACCAAATAAAATAAAATTTGAAAAAAAAAATCCTTCTTGATTCATTTTAGCATAGGTACACAATTCAATAGTCTTATTTTCCAACATAGGGTCTCCAATCCGTAGTTGATTTTATTTTTAGACAGATGATCTCCACCCCCTAGTCTTCTTTCCAACATAGGGTCTCCATCCCTAGTTGATTTTATTTTTAGACATAGGGTCTCCACTTCCTAGTCGCTTTTCCAACATAGGGTCTCCATCCCTAGTTGATTTTATTTTTAGACATAGGGTCTCCACTTCCTAGTCGCTTTTCCAACATAGGGTCTCCAACCCCTAATTGATTTTACTTTAGACATAGGATCTCCACTCCCTAGTCTTCTTTCCAACATAGGTCTCCATTCCCTAGTTGATGCCGGCATAACCCGATGAATCTCATTTCCAGACACCGGCATAACCTGGTGATCTCTTCCTGACAATAACATAACATGTTGATCATTCCCTGACACGGGCATAACCCATTGATCCCTTTTCCCTAGGAAACGATATAACCTGTTGACCTTTCCAAGACACCGGCATAACCTGGTGATCTTTTCTTTTTCTGACAACGGCATAATCCGTTGATCATTTCCTGACACTGGCATAACCCAGTGATATCCTTTTCCCGACAACAGCATAACCTGTTGACCTTTTCCCAGACACCGGCATAACCTGGTGATCTCTTGACAACGGCATAACCCGTTGATCCTTCCCCAGACACCAGCATAACCTAGTGATCTTTTTCTTGAAGACAACATAACTTGTCAATTTTCTTTCCAATATAGGGTCTCCACTCCCTAGTTGATTTTACCTTTAGGCATAGGTTATCCACTCCCTAGTCTACAATAACTTCGGCTGCACCATTCCCAACTTTTCATTGCTTTTAATAATAAAGTAGCATAGATTTTATTACAATAACTCACGAAATTTTCCTAGTGAAAACTGAGGCAGAAAATTTCTTTCGTTTGCTTTGATTTTGCACAGGTTACAATGGATTCGAGAAGACCAAAAGAAGACGTCTCAATTCATAATAAAAGAGAAGAAGAAAAGAAAAGAGTTGAACCCCAAAGTACAGAAGCGGAAAAGATGTGGACTGCTCGAGACAGATTGAAGTCACAAGCTATGCATGTCCATTCTTGATCCGAAAAAGCTGTAAAAGAATGAACTAGCACCTGCAGCCAGCAAGCATCAAGACTCACATCAGAGTCTGCATGAAGAACGAGCCAAGACTCAAGACCAAGCTTCAGAAGACTCATTGATAGGAATCTTGTAACTCGTAGCTGATAGGCTTATTTAGTCTTTTCTTTTTGATTTTGATGTAATAATGGGACCGCGAATCGGAGCCTCGGACGGAACCNGAAAACTCTTCGCGTTTCCAGTCAAAGAGGGGTAGCTGTAGACGCGTAATTTTTGACCCTCCCCGAGATATTATACTTTTTAGCGTTTAAACATTTTGTTTAGGCCTAATATCTCTTTTGCTTTATTTTCAGCACAAAAATGAAAATTACAAAAATATTTTCACTTTTAATATTAAGTTTTATTTTAGTAGTATATTTTAATTAATTAAGAGTAATTTTTTATTTCATTTTTATAAACACATTATATCTTTTTTTAGTCTTCCTAGACCAAAACAAAGATCCAACCAGACCTTGACCCAACCCAATTCCCAAGCCCATTCCCCATTCCCCTAGCCCAATACCCACTAACCTAAAATACTCCTTCTTATTATACACTCACTACAACCTATGAGCAACACCCCTTAAAAAAAAGAGAACGCACATTAGACTAACACCCAAAAAACCAAGAGAGACAAACCAACCGCCTCCCTCGCCTGCCATCATTGCCGCTGCACCAAGCCGCCAGAAATCCGCCAACCACCAACAACCACCACTCCTCTCGCTGCTAAATTCCCTTCTACAAAAACAATCAACCGCACCCCAGCCCTTTCCACCTTTAACTCGCCGGAAATAATGGCCTGTCAATCTTCTTTCCTTATTTTCCATTTTCATTGACATTCCAAAAAGAAACATACACTAAAATATTTATGTTTCTTCGTGTTAATTAAGGATTTTGGACATTTGAGTAAGAGACATAAAACTAGAAGAAAGGAGGAGGTTCGGGGATTTTTGAGAAAATCACATCTTCTCCATTTTTATCCGATTTTCTACTTATTTAGATTTCTAAAAAAATTATACAAAAGATTTTTAGTTCCTTTTCTCTTCAACCTTTAGTTTCTGAAAAATGGAGTTTAAGCTGAGGTTGGTTTGAGGTCGTCACTATCTGTCGAGGTTCGGAATCATGGTTCGTGGTTTAAAATCAAGTTTGACTACTATTTCGGGTTTGGTCATAGCAGTGGGGTTCATTTTGCTCGTGTAATTGCTGAAAATTCTCATCGTATAAACTTCAATTTTCAGTCGAATTGTCGGAATCGGAACTGCTGTACCTCTTGATTTTTTCTAAAGATTTTGATTTGGCAGGTTCATTCTTACCTTAGCATTCTTCATTTTGTTTAAGTAATGTGAATCTACCATGTGATTTGTGTGCTCAATTTCGTTTGTTAAGTATTTTGTCCATGAATAAATTTGAGTGTTCAAAAAATGAGTGACATAATTCTTTGTTGTGCTTGGATCCTGAAGTTGTGCTTTTGGTGAAAAATTGATTATGTTTTAATAAGATCATCATGTATTCAATTGTTTTGATTAATAATTTCATGTGATAGGTTTCATTTAATTGTCTTATCGTGTTATTGAATCAATGAATTGCTTTAGTGTTCTGTTGAGGAAATTTGGTAAGTATTGGCGTGGTTATATGAGTATTCTGATGTTTGGATGGAGATAGAATGCAATATGGTTGTGAACAACTAATTTTTGACCACATCCAAATTCTATACAATTTTGCTGTAAATATTAATTTTAGGTCTAATTTTAATATTTTAAATTTTTATCTTACTCTTA
>ML316966.1:0-87524 GCA_005239505.1 Nicotiana paniculata | reverse complement strand
TAGTGTGTACAGTGTATGAATTTTCTTGTGGCTTCAAGTGAGTGGATTACTTTCCTAGTATGTCAATGTGCAAATGGATCAGGTCGATTCTGTCTAATTGGTCAGTGTGATTGAGATTTACGTTAGAGGATGTCAAGACTTGTGGCATATCTACATCATCACGGATTCTACATATCAGTATCATGAAGGTGAAGGTAATGGCTTTAGATTCGCAAGAAGTCTCTTCAGGGTAAGTATTTTTAATGTGGTACTTTTGGGGATATTTCAGAGACTATGCGGCGGCTTATGAGCTTTAGACAGTATGGTTTTGGTGCTTGGGTCACTTGTGGCGAGTCTGGGTTGCAGAGTGTGGTATTACGGTAGGGAGAAGTATCAATTTGAAGGTAAGTCAGAAGGAACCTTGGGTAAATATGGCAACTTGGTAGTAGGTCGGATCGTCATGGTAAGGGATACGATTAGTTCTTGGGTGTTCATGAGGTGACGAGTGTTTCGGGTGTTTCTTAGAAATGCTCTTTGATTTCTGGTGGCATGCGTAGCTTGGTTGAGTTAGAATAATTCAGTCCTGATGGTTTGGTGTTGCGTAAATGGGATTTCAGATAGTTCCTGATGGTTTTTACCGCGGTTAAGGGTGTATATTCTCTTTTGGCATGAGGTGCGGGTGGCGTGTAGTGAATTTGCTTCTAAATGGGATCAAATGGAAGTTCTTGGCTTGTTAGGTATGTAATTTATTGTGGCTCATAAGGGACCATGGAGTTCCCGTATTTTTCATAGGTTGTCATGGCGTGTGCGGTATGTTGGGTAGAGTTGAGATTTGCATATGTGAGGTCATTGTTCGGTTCTGGAAGGAAGGTCATAAATTCTTAGGCAGCATGGGCAGTTTCAGATGACTAGGTAGATGATATCACTAATTGGTGCGACTTGATGTGGGTACACATTTCAGAAAGCACAATGTGTTTGAGTTAAGGGAACTTCATTGGTATCGCGGTGCCCTATTGTTGGATCGACTGTTGATATCTAAGGTTGCTTGGTAACACGGAAGAACTATAGGGGTATCCCTCGTGGAATGAGTAAGTATTTGGGATGTGTAATGTATTCGAGCGGTGGAGTTGTGATCAGTTATGGTAATCCGTACGTTCATGGACTTTGAGACTGAGAGTTCTCATAAACAGGATATTGTGTGGTAGTGAACTATGAAGATGCGAGTTGATATAGTCGGATGTTAGTATGTACCATGAATCCGTCATTGTAAACCTTTCGGTAAGTTATCTATCTGTTGTGGGTGATCAGAGTTAATTTAGGGTTACTGGTAGGCTAATATGGGTGTGTGTTCTGCACCGGGTCGGAATTGTTGGCTCCGAATTTCTATTTTTTAGGAATGTACCATTCGATTGTGATTGAGTTCATTCATGTTCTAGAGTGATCTATGAGTTACCCTTTGGTTTTGCAAGGAGTGGTGATTATTGGTTATATGCACATATGGTGCGGTTCTAAATGAGCTTTATAGCTATATTTGATTAAGGTAAGTAATTGGGTGTTGCGGGATTGAGACGTGTTGGTTATATACCTTCTGTTTCAGGTGGCATGGTATCGTCCAGTTTTTCCCCCATGGTTATGGTAATGCACTTTGGGTACTTGATGTGGAACTTCGAATGGTATTGATTTTGGGCAAGGTGTCTTGAAGTATTTCAAGTGGACCAACGTTGGATGATATCGCGCAGTGTAGCGGAGTTATGTAGGGGTATGACTTTTGGTATTGGATTCAATTTTTACGGTGTGATGGTAATTATTAATTGCAGGATAGTCCTCTCGTGTAGATATTTTATATAATTTGATTACATTAGGAAGTTGCTGTTAAGTGCACAAGTTGCACGGGTTTTGGCTTCGAATTGTATCGATGTGTCATGTCATCAGGGTGGTCGTGATGGATTAGAAGAGTTCATTGGACCTAGAATGAACATTTTCAGAATTTTCTACAGCATAGTTGGAAGGATAAATATCGGGAGTCAGCTTAGGAATCTGCTATAATTCCTGTTTGGGAAGGGGGAGCGTTATGTCTGACTAATCAGACGAATGGTTGTTAGTTTCTATGTGCTTCTTTCATCATCGGCAGTATATGGAAGTGTTAGAGCGAGGCATTTCTTGATAAGGGGTTATGTACCGGTATTGGGTTGTTTTGAGCAATTATTGTGGTTAAGAGTTATCGCTATGAGTGTTTGAGTCACGCGGTGTATTATGTGATTTCATTTGGGGTGTGTATATGGCATGACTCAGCATGTTCATACTTGTTCATTTTATAGTTATGGAATTTTGATCTTGTATATTATTTCAAAAGTGGGAATTTGGTTTTAAGGTTTATGGGTCAGGATTGGATTTCGAGGTTTCAACGGTATTGTACTATTGGACCTATATGGGATAGGGTGACGTGGGATCACCCCTGGGTATGTGCACGGTAAGCTACGTAACAATTTGATTGTGTTGGAGAACAACTCTTGGCACGTTCGAGGACGAACATATGTTTAAGTGGGGGAGGATGTAACGACCCGGCCGGTCGTTCTGAGACTTTAGCCCCGTTTCCCCCGTTTCTACTTCATTTTTATGTGGTTCAGCTTCATTTATGTGTGTTGGGTCGGTTGGTTCGGGTTCAGAGTGGTCATGGTGAGTATTGAGGCATTTAGTCTCCTAAGGGAGCCCCTCCGGAGTCTGCACACACCCCCAGTGAGCGCACCGAGTGCCAAGTGCCGAGTGCCGAGTGCCGAGTGCCAAGTGACGAGTGATTGGGAGGCATTAGTGACTGTGAGGTATGCCCGAGGGAATGATTATGAGTGATGGTGAGGTATGCCCGAGGGGCTGATTATGAGTGACTGTGAGGCGTGCCCGAGGGACTGATTATGATACATGTTCTTGCCCGAGGGGCTACTTATGATTTTACTACTTTCACTCTGAACTTATGAAATATGTTTTGCGCGAGGGGCTTTTTTATGATATATTTCATTTTCTTACTAAATCTTTCGGTTTGACGTTGTTTAAAATATACATTTTTCAAAGGATTATTCTGAAGTTGCTTTTAAGGCATGATGATTTCACATATCTATGTTATACTATTGGAAAGAAAGGATGTGCATATTGTGAATTGATGACATTGATTTTATGTGTTTCTTGCTGCTCATACCTGATTTATTTTCATTACTACTGAGTTGGTGTACTCACATTACTCCCTTCACCTTGTGTGCAGATCCAGGTGTTAGGGCATGGTGAGCTGTCTATCTGTTCCAGATATTCTCGGAGGTTTGCGAGGTAGTTGCATGCGTCCGTAGTCCTGCTCTCTCTCCTGCTTACTATTATAGAATTCATTTTCTTTTGAGTTGTATATTATATGTAGATGCTCATGACTAGTCACTCTGGGTTATCAGGGGTTGTATTTAATATTGAATATAACTTTAAATTTTTTATAAATGTTTAAAGGAAACTTTTATGGGTTATAAATATAGTAAAGATGTAAATGGAAGCATATAATGATTTGGGTGTAGTTTTGGCTGGCCTAGTTCCACGATAGGCGCCATCACGACTGGCTTAGATTTAGGGTCGTGACAGGCTGTTGGCCATGTTTGGGGTGATTTGTTGTCTGAGCAGTTCATACTGGGTGAGACGAGATTACCGGATCAGGGATCAATACGATAAGTTTATGTGAAGTGTATATTAAAGAGCAAATACCATCATTCAGGTTCATAATAAAGTGATGATTCTAGTAAAGATGAGGTATCCAAGGATTTGTTAACTCTGCAGTTGAGTATGAGTTTCTGCATGTTTCCTCCGTTGTGGTGGTATCGTCAGCATTATAGTAGGGTGTATGTATATTTGTTATGAGGTGCATTGGGTGCATCAGATTCATGGACCTTGGCTTATTAAGGTCCAGGGAGCGTTATTGTGGTCAGATGATGAGTTGTGCGGTGCGTGGTGCCGATTCAGCAAGGGTATGCAGTTATGATCTGGTATATCGTGTGCTAGTTGATACACTGCTTATATATTGGAACTAGGCGTGGCTAGAGAAAATTCCAGGTGTTTGAATTAATTCTGAGCTTATTATATGGATAAACAATAAATCTCCGGATTTCATCAAGCTATTGTGCTCGACTAGGTTGCGGTAGCACGGGCAAGTGCTCGAAATTTTAAACGGTGATTTCAGGTAACTCCTGGGCAATTCTTAGCACGTTCAAGGACAAACGTCGGTTTAAGTGGGGGAGAATGTAACAACCCGATCGATCATTTTGAGATCTAGCGCGTCATTCATCGGGTTGAAGTCGTGCGCATATTCGTTTCAGGTATTATGACCCGTGGGCGTTGTCGGAATTGAACTCCAGGAAGTTTAGGATTGATTTGGAAAGAAAATTCTCATTTCAGAAGCCTTAAGTTGGAGAAATCAACTAAGATTGGAATTTTGAGTAAACGACCTCCGAATCAGGATTTGATGGCTCCAGCAGGTTCGTATGATGATTTCGGACTTGGGTGTATGTCCGGATCGGGGTTTAGATAACCCAGGAGCGCTTCGGCGTATATTGTGGAAGTTAGCATTTTAGAAGGATTTCATGAATTTGGGCTTGGAGTGCATATCAGTGAGGTTGATGTCTGTTTGGGATTTCGAGTTTGGGAATATCCCCATATGGTGTTTCTGGAATTGGGAGCGCGATCGGAAGTTAATTTGGGTGTCCATAGGTCATTTTGGGGTCATTTGGCTAAAGATAGAAATTTGAAGGTTTTTGAGAAATTCGATCGGAAGTGGAAGTTTTGATATCGAGGTCCGAATGCGATTGCGAACATTGGGGCAGGTCTGTAATGTTGAATACGGCTTGTGCGCAAAGTTTGGGGTCAATCGGAGGTGATTTGACGGGTTTCGGCATCGAATGTGGTAGTTTGGACTTCCAAGTTCTTAAAGATTTGGATTGGAGAGCGATTTGTCGTTTCAATGTTGTTTTATGTGATTTGAGGCTTCCAACAAGTCCGTGTTATGTTTTGGGATAGGTTGGTATGATTGGACGGGGTCCCGGGGGCCTCGGGTGGATTCCGGGTGGTTAACGGATCAAGACTTGAAGTTTGAAGAAGTGAAGATTTGCTGTCATCTGGTGTGATCCGCACCTGCGAGGATTTGGCCGCAGGTGCGGAGCCGCAGGTGCGAGATTGGGGCTGGAGCTGAGGGACCGCAGGTGCGGGAGTTTTGTCGCACTTGCGGAATCACAGGTGTGAAGAGGGATTGCAGGAGCGGGATTTGCTGGGCTGAGTTAGAGCCGCACCTGCGATGGAAGTCCGCATGTGCCAAAATGGCTGGAGGCAGTGGGGTGTTTTAGGAACAGATTTTTGGCCATTTCTTCATTTCTCTCATTTTGGTGTGGCGATTTTGGGAGCTTCAAGAGGGGGATTTTTAGCAAGCATCACTAGGTAAGTGAATTCTTCCCATTCCTAAGTTAAATATGTGATCTTGCATGGATTTGAACATGAAAATTGGTAGGAAATTTTTGAAGAACTTAGAAATATAAATTTGGAATTTATCCACGAATTTGAGTATGGAATGTAGAGTAAATTGCATGTTTGAACTAGTAGAGCTATGGGTAGCATGTATCTTCAAGAATTTCAGATCTCCGGGCACGTGTGCCCGAGGGCTTTTTGGTCATTTATCCGAGCGGGGGTTGGGAAAGTATATAATCAGAATTTGTTGTGAGTATTAGGATGAATATTCATTGCTTTGCCATTATGTGGTAGTTTCGGAGCGTTGTGCGTCCGTTGGAGTCGTCGGAGGGGCTTGGAAGCCGGTGTGGGAATTTAAACGCGAGGTAAGTCTCCTTTCTAAAATCGAATGCTCGTACGAACTCGTTGAAGGTCATAGACGTTAGATCAAACTTGGGTTGCATTCTTGACAGCTTCACGTTAGCTTACATCACAATGAAGTAATAACCAAATTCACTTTAAAACTTATGAACAATATCACTAAGTAGGAATGGGATGTTGCTTTCTATAAGAAAGAGAGATCACAAGATGCCTTACAATTTATGTCTTCTTAATGTCACGACCCAAATTTTCAAACCACGGGATCGTGATGGTGCCTAACACAATACTTGCTAGTTAAGCTAATGTTAGAAATTTACTAACCATTTTCCTTTACAGTTACTTACATATAATAGAAAAATTCAAAATAATTACGAATCTAATATTTTCCACTAGATAACTTCATGAAATACTAATAACGACCAATAATTAAACCGAACCACGAACTAAATATATAACTACAAAACTACCCCAGGGTGTGGTGTCACAATTCACGAACTACTAAGAATACTACAAATAATGGCTGAAAGAAGTATATATGTCTGTTTTGAACGAAATAAAACAGCTTCTATAAAGTAAGGAGAAGACTCCAGGAATTTGCGGTTGCCAGCAGATCTACCTCGTGTCTCCGAACGAAAATGCTCAGCCACTAAGATCTCCTAACTCTGGCTGGTACCTGGATCTGAATAAAAAAGTGCGGAGTGTAGTATCAGTACAACCGACTCCATATACTAAATAAGTGCTGAGCCTAACCTCGACGAAGTAGTGAGGAGGCTACGCGGGGCGTTAATAATATAACCTGTGAACAATATATATAATAAATCAAGAAAGAAATAATATTAATAAACTCGATAACCAGTAACTTGCAACAATAAATGGAAGAAACTCGGATAACTCTTTTCAAATATCATCTATAATCAACTCTTCAAATTTTTCCAACTTTCAATTTAAATCACAATAAAAATCAGAGTATGAAAACCTTTTAAATAAAATCAGAGTTTTCCAAATCCTTATTTTTGAAAATCAGTAAAACATAATTCACCCTTATCGGTCCTTGTTGCGGCGTGCAACCCGCTCCCACCTGTCACGACCCAAAATCCCTAAGGTCGTGATGGCGCCGGGCGTCAATGTCAGGCAAGCCAAATCATTAATTAATTGAAATAACTCTCCGCTTTTAACACTTATAAAAGCATTTCCTTTCACTTAATTTCATATTAACCAAATAAAAGTTTGTTAATTAAAACAATGGCTTAAAGATTACACTTAAGCAATTATATCCCAATACATATCCCAGAACCCGGTGTCAAAAGTACATGAGCAATTTCTAAGAGTTCAACAATCATTACAAGACCGTCCGAAATACAACAGGATACGGAAATTTAAAATGAAATAAATACAGTACGAAGGAGACTCTGTTAGTTGTGGATCGCCTCCGGATGATGCAGCCCGCCTAAGTCTCCGAATCCTCAACGCTGCTATGAAAGTACCTGTGCAATAAAAGGTACACCAAGTGTAGCATAAGTACAAAAACAACATGTACTTAATAAGTCGCCCGCCTAACCTTAGAGAGGTAGTGACGAGAGGTCGAATTAGAAACTCACTAGGGTCCAACAATATAATATATGACAGAATATGATGAAATACCGTAGACATGTAAGACAGTGAGCAACGAATACATATCAAGTACAGGAATCCAGGTAACAACTGAGAATAAACAACCAAGTACACTTTCCTTTTTCCCAAATACATGTCAAGCCAATATCAATAAAACCGTACCAAATAGTCATGCGCATACAAGGATAAGACAATCGGCCGGAGTTGAAGGAATATCTAATCACTGAATAGTCGTAAAGCTTCCCCCGCTCGCGAATCATACTTGCGACTCGGGTGCTGACACATTTATACCAAATTACCATAAAGATTCCCTCGATCGCGAATCATACCTGCGATTCGAGTGCTGAAACACTTATACTGAATATTATAAAGCTTCCCCGCTGGCGAATCATACCTGCAACTCGGGTGCTGACACATTTCCACACATTAAATCCGTATTTTATCAAGAAAATAGTTTTCTCAGGGGAGTGGTAAAATCCTTATTAAAAGAAACATGAAACATAGGTTTTGAAATAATTTTTTTTTAAACTCATTTGTCAAGTTTAATGATATTCCACGATACAACCTAGTCCAGGTACACAAATATCCATAGAGAGATAAATTCTCTTTTTAGAAGATTAACAAGATGAACTCTAGTTTTCTTTTAGATATTAAATTACGTCTTCGATTATATTAGCAGTTGAATATTACAAGCAGGATTACCGGTATAACACGTAAGGCATGCTAGTGGGTCCTAGACTATCCGGACATGGCATAATAGTAGCTACGCACGGACTCCTGTCACCTCGTGCATAAGTAGCCCCCGAAAATAATAGCACGTATTGAATTAATATTTGTCATCTCGTGTGTACGCATATAATGTCATGCATATGCGTATCAATGTCATACCATGCATAAGTATATGCATATATAACATCATCAAGCCCTGAGGGCATCTCATCATATTATCTCGGCCATTGTGGGCAAAATCATCAACGTATACCAGCTGATCAAGTGGTGGTGCATATATAACACTGTGACCTATTCCCATATCCCATATACATATAATATATGCGTATATAATGCCATCTGGTCTTGGGTCAATGTACATGTATAAATGAATGTAATGCTGAATGAAGAAAATATGTAAGATCTTTCGGCATGTCACAAGATCAATATGCCTTCGACTAATATCATGAAATAAACATTATCAACTTATGTATTTTCTGAGACCCATGAATAGAAGATATAATAATAAGACACATGGGGAATCAAGAACATAGGAACCCCTAGCACTTCTATAAATAGAGTCATTTACGAAAGTTGCGCATTCGCTCTTTTCGTTTGTATCATATGGATCATGCCAAAAGGAAAGAAGGGATAGCCTTAACATACCTCAATTCCATCTTTTGATGACTACGACTAGTAAATCCTTTTGATAAACATATAACCTCGAATGCTCGTACGAACTCGTTGAAGGTCATAGATGTTAGATCAATGTTTATTTATAAATATTAAATGATTCACAGAGCTATTCAGACTTACATGTTGAGTCTTTTACTCCATGATTCTCTCATGTCTTTTATTTACTGATTTTCATTCCTTACATACTTGGTATATTATTTGTACTGACGTCCCATTTGACTGGGGACACTACATTTCATGCATGCAGGTCCTGATAGACAGGTTGAGTGCCCTCAAAGTAGGCTATCAGCTCAGCGGAAGATGATGGTGTGCTCCTGTCATGCCCCAAATCTGAGAAGCGCGACCGGCGCTCAACCGAGTAAACCCGACTGAGCAAGCCTGTCAGATTTCATTCTACCCAAATTCATTTTTGAATAAAGAGGAGATGTACTCCATTAATAACACTTTATAAATATTTCATTAACAACTTCTATTTTGTTTCCATTAGCAGCTTGAACCATAATATCCAAAATATTACAATTTTTATAGATATGATGAAAAACATACATGCCAAATACCAATATGTCTAATTTAATTTTCTATATCAAACACCACTCACAACCGATTTATGGAGCCTCTAAATACAACTGAAGAGTAATGTGGAAATGCCAGCAACAAGGCTCCGGCTATACCTCAAAATACAAAGTACATGAAAAACAAATGACACAGGACCCCGACATGAAGTGGGGCTCACCAAGTCGGCTGAAAAGAAGATGCGCCACTAACTGCAAACCAACAATGCCTGCTATGGAACCACCTACATCAATTTAAAGATGCAGCGCCCCCGACAAAAAGGATGTTAGTACTGTCGAATAGTACTAGTATGTAAAGCTAAAAATAATATTTCAAAATAGAATAATCATACAAGAAAAGGAAAGCCATATAAACAATCCAGTCACAATCAATAACATAGAAATGCCCAAGTGAAACCTAAAGATTGTTAACATATGGAAGTAACATACATCTCCTTAGAAAGATCAATAATACAATAAGAAGAATTCAAGAATTCAATGAGAAACATAAGCATCATCACAACGTCAATTAAGGAATCACACAAGCTTTCAAGAGAATCATTTTTTAACTTTAGCTTGGCCATCACTAGCATTAACATCTCATTACTCATATCACCACCGTACTTTTATACGGAGTACGATCACGACCCGATTGGCTAGGTCGTCTCCCTTAGAAAGATGTTTCAAACACACCAATTTCTATTTAAATTTCAATTCGTTTTATAACACAACACAAAACCACCATGTGTGCGGCATGGTGTACGATCATGGCCCGATCGGCTAGGTGGTCTTACTCAAGACATTTCTATTTTCATAAATCATCTCATTTCTCATTGTGCAAATATATTTCAAGTCTTCCAATGCTAGTGGCCACAATCGTTAATTCATACCCGGAACTAAGCCCCATTTCATAATTCAATTCATTTCCACATATTTCACATCAATATCAATTTCATCAACAAGTTGTTCAGTTCAAAACATCAAGTACACATGAGAGCAAACATAGATCATGGGCCTATAGAAACTGTCACTTTCCTTGCAATTTAACATATTTTCCGTAATATCAATACTTCACCAAGTAACAACATAACATCATGGAAGCACATGGATGCATATGGCACATAAGGTCTGACAACACAAGTACGTTTGAAATGTTATTTCCTTCATCAATGAAGATTAAGGATTACACAATTTATAAGGGGAGCACCATAGAAGTTCGATTCCTAAGAAGAGGGGGTTTTAGCCATACATACCTCAAAGAGCTTTTAGGCGAATTCCACTTTTAGAAGTTATCTTAAATAGTTGAGTTGAGGCTCGTCTCGTGATCTATTTCATATGTATATATTTTCTCATTTCATAGTCCTCGCTAGGCACAAGTATATATGTTATCCACACTCTATTTCCCCAGTTTATTTAATTCGTTGTCAAGCATCTTTATAGTTTATCATCGACTAATCACACTCAATCAAAGCATATAGTACACATGCTTGAAAGTAGGAGTATTGAGCACATCGAGTATTCTTCACCTAATTAGTATACCAGTTTTCATTAAAATTACCACTCGAGACTATGCCATATTAATAAGTGATCCTTACTTTAAACATCTATTACTCAATATAAGGCTCGTTCGAAAGAATCATGTTTATGAGTTTAAACGGTGTAACCCGGAACGAAGAGATTTGGGATTTGGGGCCGGTCATAGATAAACTTGTGGAAACAATATGGAATTCAATTAGGAGAGATAAAGTTTACCCAACATACCTTGCTTGAGCTTTTCCTTTAATAACTACAACGTTCCAGAAATACTAGCACTCCCCAATTTGTTTCGAGATATAACAAAATTGAACACAAATTAGGAAAATATTTGTAGTCTGAGCTCGTTTGGGCGTCCCATGAATCACTAGGTGTGAATTAAGTCTTTAATGTCCTTTTATGGAGGATTTCAACAACTTTCAACCCATCCTTAAATATTTTTAGCTCAACAATGTTCCTACACCCGTTGATAACACATGCAAGCAAGATAACAACTCCAATACCCACAAACTTTCTTGATAATTACCCATCTTTAGCTAAAATTCGAAATTAGGGGGTTAGGGTGTAGAATCGTACCTCAAGGATGAAGATTTAGTGTGTTTTCCTTGTTAATCTTCAAAGATTTGTGTAAGAATTGAAGAATGCTTCAATGAAGATCACTTCCTCACTCTAGGGCTCCCTCGCTCACTCTAAAACATAAGATATTTTTGCTCAAAAAAGATCCATTGCGTGTATTTAACGATGTTGGATCGGGTTATAAAGATAAAATAATGAATAATCCAAAATTTTCGGACCGAGCTACAGACTTGGTGTTGCCAGTCTAAAGCCTGGTCCAGCCTGGCCTCGCTAGCCTAAAGCATGGTCCTGCTTGGATTTATCTTGGATAAAGCCTGGTCTAGCCAGGACGAAAATTTTCAACTCCCCAGCGCATTGTTCAACCCAAGATTCCGAAAATACAATGCATTAGTCTACCTTGGCACCACAAAACCATAAATTACATAGTGAAATTTTTCGGGGCCTTACATTCTCCCCCACATAGGATCATTCGTCCTTGAATGATAAGTAGAGTCTGCCCCAAACACTTAAAGTAATATACCTCTTTTCTCACCTAACTCAAGTCCCTAAATTTTGTCTAACTCCCAATTGTTTTAGAAATTTCAGAAGCGTCTCCTTTGTAACTAGGCCTGTGCACCTGCCAGAGAACCACCAAAACCATCCTAACAACACATCCACAACTCATCAAAGCATCACACTGTATATATCGATAACACTAATCTCAGCATTAGAAGCAGTAGATTATCATAGTGATACTCGGACATGGACTGCACATTTTTGAAACATAACACCTAGAAGGTATCTTTCAAATCAAAACCAATTGTTATACAATCAAGAGAAAATATTTTCTTTCCACGATACTTTCAGCCTTCAAGGTGGACTCTTAGACTTACACACTTTGCCATAACACATTCACGGGAACACTCTCAACTCCCAAACTTACCTAACAAGGATAAAAAATAGATACCTCGCACAAGATAACAATCCATTAACTTCACCTTCATAGTTTCCACAGGAAGTATACACAAAGTATCTCCAACTACCTTCTTATACATAGGCACATGAAAACACAGGGTACATAGGGAACAACAATGGGAAAACATCGTACTCATAGTGCGGCCTAAGGTGAACTACACTTATTTCACCTTCATTATCAATTCACATAACATATTCAGGGAGAAAATATTGAGAATAACCTATTCACCCTCCTCAACTCTAAATCTCTATGCGAACACCCACCCTAAACTTTTGATGAACTTCAAAAATTATTCTAAGATGTGCTATCATAAATTGACCATAAAATTACCTATCGAATATATATGATCAGGGGGTGATGCTTCCTCTTTGACATGTTTGAACCTTCAATACCCAATAGATTTAATGCAATGAGGAACAACTGAGTTCAAGATTGGGCTGGAATTATTCAGGATTCCATTAATGTGCTGAGCAGAGTACTTCATGAGGTTATGTGCTACGAGACGCGAGGATTACTACTCACAATGCTGACATGGTTAATCATTGTGACGACATCAATCATTAGAAAAATGAAGCATAGAGGTAACTAGCACGCATTGTTATAGTGGGAACCATGTACATGATCCTGATATCTAAAAGAAGTGGGCCTTTCTAGACATGAGATACATGGGAGTCATGATCGGGAGGATGAAGACGCTAGCATATGTTATTCTTGGGAGGCGACGAGTTATGCAAGGGATAGTAACAATTGTTCCTTCCCATATATGCCTTGCCCGACAATAGTAAGCTTTAAGGAGAAGTGGTCAAGTATGTTAACCGGTTGCCTCCTTGAGTGTAAGGAAGGTCTGTTTAGCTCCAAATGGTAAGATTCTTGCAACATGGATGTGATAGAGATTTCGAAAGAAATACATGAATTTGAATTACACTCTTAACATTAACTGGCACAAGGAATGTATGCCACAAGCCCATAAGGATGAAAAAGAAGTCAAACACATATGAGATTATCATAATTCAAATAGCTTAACCCTTCCCGACGATTGATACTATATGGGATAAGTAAAAATACGACAACTTGTATTCCAAATCAATATGCTCATGATATGTGAAAAAATCTAAAAGCATCTAATCTCAACCCTTTACGAGTGAAACCACATAGCCAAGACATCTTAATATTGGGACGAAATCATGTATTTTCTAGAGGGGTTCTAATGGTTAACATGATGCTCCGGGGAGAAAGACAAATAAAACTCCTATCCACCCAGGGAGGTGGAATGTCAAGGATAGCAAAACTTCCCGCACATGACAAGGACATGGTCAATTATTCTATAAGTCGAGTGTGTAAAGACAACGGAACCCAATGAGAGAGCATAAAATAATCATGGAAGGTTTGCGGCTGTTCATAATGAGTTCTCAATAGATTTTGACTTGAAAAGTACGTAAATGCTAATAAAATACAGGAAAACATGAGAAGTAGGCGTTGCGCTATGATAACCCCCAAAGTTGCATTTGGTCTTGACAAATAGCCTATTAAAGGTCTTTATAAAGGAAGTGTTATAGTGACACATAGAAGAAGACCTTCCCTAATAGTTATCGAACAAGTGTTGGGAAACTAGCTCAATGAATTCACTAATTAAGGAACACAGTTAACACATGTTGTGGAGGTATTAAGAGAAAATAAATATTTGTTATGAGCTGGGCATGCTTCTGCTATATTAACTCCCAAACTGAAATACAAGACCACGTCACAGGCAAACACAATACTAGGAACAAGGTGAGTTACTTATTGCGGAATGTCCCAATTGGACACGAAAGTTACACTAATATGGCGACACAAGACATTCCTAGGACAGAGATGTGAGGATCCCAATTATCAGAGAGACTTTATGCACACGGTGACCATTTCGATTGAAATGCACTCATATGATAGGTATTAAGATATGCTCTTATGTTACTAGAAAGTGAGAAGGTTTCATGATGATACTCGCAAGAGAGTAGCATGACTGTTCAAATCATAGAATCCATATACACCCGTGAGAGAAAGAGTGACACAAGAAGGATCACAACACTGGGATGCTTTACATGGAACTTGACACCACATAGGTAAACTTTACTACGGTGCATGTATAGGCACAAGCGAGTAGATGTTGTCCATTTAAATAAAAGAATCTATAAGAAATTCATCGGGTATAATCCCTTGTTGAGAATTTAGGAAGGCAAGTGGGTAGTATTAATGCTATAGCTATAACTCAATTCAAAGACATAATAATAGAACATAATTCCACAAGAGGATGTAAATAAGAGAATTTGTGATAGAGTGGATTCACGAATAATGTGTCTCGTTCAAAGAGTTGGTGCATGAAATGTTTTTTTTATTCAACATCTTGTTAAGACCATGTTTATGAGAAGTCTTCAGTATGGGTGCACATATACAACAAGGAACAATGTTGTAGTGTTCATAACGGTATAGCAAGGACTGACTTACTAACTTTAGATTTGCGGGGCAGTGCCTTAACTGATGCCACATGACTCCACGTCTGTAACATACATTGGTACCATACTGACATACCAGATGATGTGGTGGTGCAGTAACATTAATAAGAACAACGGTACTTTACTTAGCAACAACTTCTACCAATCCCTCCATGGCTCGATACATTCTCATAACAAACTCTTTGGCAACCTCCCTCAAATTCAATGGCGGGGGTCATTCCATGCTTATTTCTTCAAACTCGTGGATTATTGTATCAAGATTACTCATCTTGAGAATAAGACATAGCAAGGAAATTAGCTCCATGTCTTGATATCTACCGCACGATCTGGAGTATCAAAGAGGGGTGAAATTCCTAAATGTTCAAATAGCCTCCAACTTATAGATGTGGTCGACAAATCACCGATAAGAAGGACTATACTAGGCACGACTCCAAGACATCTTATGGAACTTTAAAACCTTAGGCTCTGATACCAAATTTGTAACGTCCCAAAAGCGAGGAGTGTGACCGACGCTCAACCGAGTAAACTCGACTCAGCGGAAGATGATGGTGTGCTCCTGTCATGCCCCAAAGCCGAGAAGCGCGACCGGCGCTCAACCGAGTAAACCCGACTGACAAGCCTATTAGATTTCATTCTACCCAAATTCATTTTTGAATAAAGAGGAGATGTACTCCATTAATAACACTTTATAAATATTTCATTAACAACTTCTATTTTGTTTCCATTAGCACTTTCAACCATAATATCCAAAATATTACAATTTTTATAGATATAATGAAAAACATACATGCCAAATACCAATATTTCTAATTTAATTTCCTATATCAAACACCACCCACAACTTTTCTATGGAGCCTCTAAATACAACTGAAGAGTAATGTGGAAATGCCGGCAACAAGGCTCCAGCTATACATCAAAATACAGAGTACGTGGAAAAAAAATGACACAGGACCCCGAAATGGAGTGGGGCTCACCAAGTCGGCTGAAAAGAAGATGTGCCACTAACTGCAACCAACAATGCCTGCTATGGAACCACCTACATCCACTTAAAGATGTAGTGCCCCCGGCAAAAGGGACGTTAGTACTGTCGAATAGTACTACTATGTAAAGCTAAAAATTATCTTTCATAATAGAATAATCATACAAGAAAAGGAAAGCCATATAAACAATCCAGTCGCAGTAAATAACATCAAAATGCCCAAGATAAACCTAACGATTGTCAACATACGGAAGTAACACATATATCCTTAGAAAGATCAATAATTCAATAAGAAGAATTCAATAATTCAATGAGAAATATAAACACCATCACAACGTAAATTGAGGAATCACACAAGCTTTCAAGAGAATCAGTTTTTGACTTTAGCTTGGCCATCACTACCACTGACATCTCATTACTCATATCACCGATGTATTTTTATACGGAGTCCGATCACGACCCGATCGGCTAGCTCGTCTACCTAGGAGACATGTTTCCAATACCTATTTCTGTTTCAATTTCAATTTGATTCATAAAACAAAACAAAACCACCATGTGTGCGGCATGGTGTCCGATCACGGCCCGATCGGCTAGGCCGTCTTACTCAAGACATTTCTATTTTCATCAATCATCTCATTTCTCATTGCAAACATATATTTCAAGTCATCCAATGCTAGTGGATACAATCGTTAATTCATATCCGACACTAGGCCCCATTTCATAATTCAATTCATTTTCACATATTTCACATCAATACCAATTTCATCAACAAGTCGTTCGGTTCAAAACATCTAGTACACATGAGAGCAAACACGAATCATGGGCCTATAGAGACTGTCACATTCATTTGCAATTTAACATGTTTTTTGTAACATCAATACTTCACCAAGTAACAACATAGCATCATGGAAGCATTCGAATACATATGGCAGATAAGGTCTTGCAACACAAATACATTTGAAATGTTGTTTCCTTCATCAATCAAGATTAAGGCTTACAAAATTTATAAGGGAGCACCATAGAAGTTCGATTCATAATAAGAGGGGTTTTTAGCCATATATACATCAAAGATCTTTTAGGAAAATTCCACTTTTAGAAGTGATCTTAAATAGTTGAGTCGAGGCTCGTATCGTGATCTATTTCATATATATATATATATTCTCATTTCATAGGCCTCGCTAGGCACAAATATGTATGTTATCCGCTCTCTATTTCCCCAGTGTATTTAATTCGTTTTCAAGTATCTTTATAGTTTATCATCGACTAAGCACACTCAATCAAGGCATTTAGTACACAAACTGACAATTAGCAGTAGTGAGCATATCGAGTCTTCTTCACTTAATTTGTATACCAGTCTTAATTAAATTAACACTCGAGACTAAGCCATATTAATAAGCAATCCTTACTTTAAACATATATTACTAAAAATAAGGCTCGTTCGAAATAATCATGTTTATGGGTTTATAGGGATAATCCGGAACTAAGAGATTTGGCATTTGGGGCTGGTCATACTTAAACTTGCGGAAACAATATGAAATTCAACTCCGAGAGATAAAGTTTATACAACATACCTTGCTTGAGCTTTACCTTAAATTACTGCAACGTACCGGAAATCCTAGCAATTCCCAATCTATTTCGAGATGCAACAAAATTGAACACAAATTAGGAAAATATTCGTATTCTTAGCTTGTTTGAGCGTCCCATCAAACACTAGGTGTGCATTAAGTCTTTAAGGTCCTTTTATTGAGGATTTCATCAACCTTCAACCCATCCTTAAACATTTTTAGCTCAACAATGTTCCTACACCCGTTGATAACACATGCAAGCAATATAACAACTCCAATAACCACAAACTTTCTTGATAATTACCCATCTTTAGCAAAAATTCGAAATTAGGGGGTTAGGGTGGAGAATTTTACCTCAAGGATGAAGATCTAGTGTGTTTTCCTTGTTAATCTTCAAAGATTTGTGTAAGAATTGAAGAATACTTTAATGAAGATCACTTTCTCGCTCTAGGGCTCCCTCTCTCACTCTAAAACATCAGATATTTTTTCTCAAAAAAGACCCATTGCGTGTATTTAACGAGGTTGGATCGGGTTATAAAGAGAAAAGAATGGATAATCCAAAATTTCCGGACCGGGCTACAGACCTGGCGTCGCCAGCTTAAAGCCTGGTCTAGCCTGGCTTTAGCCTGGCCTCGCCAGCCTAAAGCTTGGTCCTGCCTGGCTTTATCCTGGCTAAAGCTTGGTCTAGCCATGACGAAAAATTTGAACTCCCCAGCGTGTTGTTCAACCCAAAACTTCGAGGATATAATGCATTAGCCTACCTTGACACCACAAAACCATAAATTACGTAGTGAAATCTTTCGGGGCCTTACATCTCTATTTTCTTCGGAGTTGCTTATTTTGTCAGCATGAGTTGGACATGTATTTAATGGTATGGCGGGGCCCTGTCCCGACCTTTATGGTATTTATTTACTCTTAGAGATTTGTAGACATATGTCATGTACATGAAAGATTGTATGGCCTTGTCGGCCTATGTTTAGTGTACAAGTGATCATTTTCGTCTTATAGACCCGCATGTCATATATATAAGTTTGTATTACTTTATGGGTCATTCTATGTCGAGTATTACCTCATGTTTTATTCTAGTTATCTCACTGCATCCTTTCCTTGTCATTTACCTATAACAGTATGATACGAAAAGATACGTTATGTTGGTACTTGGTTGAGTAAGGTACTAGGTGCTCGTTGCGGCCCATCTATTTTGGTAGTGATAAAAGTGGTATCAGAGTAGTTCTATCCTAGGGAGTCTACAAGCCATGTCTAGTAGAGTCTTGTTTATGGGTGTGTTGTGCACCACACATATAAGCACGAGGCTACGTGGAATTTATGACTATCACTCTTTTCTCTTACTCTAGATCGTATGGTAGAGCTTAGTTATAAGAACTCAATTTCCTAAACTCTATCTTATTCATAATACAACAATCCCTACATCTGGAAAGACATTTGTTAAGAGATCGCATGTGGTTGTGAAAGAGTTGAGTTAGAGGAACTCGATTTTGCATCATTCTTATGATGGATAAATGTGAGGTCTTCAGCAGAACATATGTGTACTAAGACATGTAAGGTTCTTCATAGGGATCCCTACGGCAAGGATATCTATCCACCCATATGGTTAAAATATTTGAGAGGTTTAGAAGGTAGATGCATGTTTCAACAAGTAAAAGAAGCAAGGTGAAGAAGTGTACGTGGTGCCCAGTTAATGAAGATTATCGGTAATTACAATTCAGATCGATAAATATAAGCCTCTTGAGTTACCTTCAACAATAACATATGTATGTACAATCGGCCACACCCTTCTCAGTTATGCCTTGTGAGAGCTAACATATATGGTTTAAGAGAAGGACGGGATATCAGGATCTGGCTAGGGTTAGAGTAACCCAAAATGGTGGATAGACTATTTGTGTTAGTTGACAATTCTGAAGAATATTGCAAATATGCTAATTGGTCTCCTTGCGAGACACCCATATGGTGCACTCTGAAATACTACAGCTAGATATGAGTACTACAAAGATAGGAACTGGAAGCCTCGAAGGGATAAATATTATCCTAGTGTGACTTATGTCCCTAGTAGAGAGAGAATGTTAGGCAACTCGAAGAGCCAGTGGATGGAGCAAGGGGAGCTAAAAACAAAAGAGTATCTTGTTGAAGTTTTCAGAATAAAGTGATAGACAGAAATGTTAGCAGGGAAATAAGGAGAGAGTTAATGAAACATTATTAGTAAGATGTGATACATGGATGACAACGGTAGATAAAAAAATGGAAGTATTACAGAGTGTATGGTCAAGTAAAATAAAAGACGAGAGGTGGCAGGCCTTGAGACAACAAAAGAGTTTAGGAGATAAAGTCATATCTTCATTTTGAGAAAAAAATTCGTGACTCTAACGTGATTACGAGAAGGAAAAGTTAGACCCACAGAGTAATAGAAATTAGTATGGGCTGGTGAACAAGATAAACTAAACATGAATTAGGGGTTGAGTGATTTGATAATAGTCAGCATTATGAGAATTTCTACGATTGTGTTTCGGAAATAATAGAATGGATGACAAAAGAATAACCTTTAAAGGTCATTAAGGAAGACACTTACCTAAAGCAAGAAATGTGAGTAAAATTAAGCTTAAGGGACTATATGTGCTAGTTACACTAGATGTCACCCTTGTGAGTTAGGAATTTCATTATCCTTGGTACATATGGATTATCGCAAGGAGAGTAAGGATCATCGATGATGTGAAAATATGCCAAAGATGAAGAGGTAAAACATCTATACGTAGATCGTCGTAGAACTAAATCTTAGTACTCCCCTAAAGAGGGAATATAGAGTGATATGGCAATAAGTCAGAATTAAGTGGTTTTAGTAACTATGGAATGGTAAAGGAAGAATGCGATAAAAATGAGAAAGGGATGAGATTGAACTTATTCAAATCCTACATATATTCTACAATTCCAAAACATTATGCAAACACGATGTCAAGGAGAAGAAGTTAGGGTTCCTGCCCGAGATGGTATTGATAGATAAGGAGCCAGTGTGAGACGTAAGTTAAGACAAAAGAAATAGCCCAAGAGGAATTACGCGGAATATTGATATGAGAATGGGCCAACGAATAGTTAGCAGCTCATTCAGGAAGAGCCTAGTTATGGCTGGACAAGAGGATACATATAAATCAATAGAATGTGCAAGATAAACACAGTGAACCCTAACATGGGAAATTCAGTCTCACAGTCACAGATATGACATCGTGACCCTTGAGAAATATTCAGATAGGAGTTGGGTTAGTTAAAAGTACTGTATGAGTGTTACGGAAATAAAAGAGAGTGCCACTGGGAAGACATTCAAAATATCAGTTTAAAAGCAACCCTACAAGCACAAGGGTGCGGAAGTATGTAACGACGGATATATATAGGTGAGGAAGGACATCAAAAATTCTGTCGAGTATACGATGTAATAAGCTCACAGCTTTACAAGAGTCAGATGGTCCTCCTTAACTACTATAATGAAAGACTAGCTAAGGAAATAAGGAAGAAGTCTTCAACCTAAACATAGTAACTTGAAGAAGAAATGGTCATGTAAAAACTCTCACTACAACATTGTATGCACTACATAAGAAAAAGGCACCTACTGTGGCTAATGAACAGAAAGTAAAATCAAAAGTAATATTTGAGATCATATGAGTTCCATGAAATTTCGGCATGTGTGGGAACCAAGATAAGCTAAGTATGCATTCAATAAGGCGGCAGAAAGACCAGGAAAAGTAATAGCTTACGTTTAAAGAAAGCTGAGAATGAACGAAATGAATTATTCGATCATTGATCCGGAGTTTTTATTTCACGAACGCACTTAAGATTTTTGAGTATTATCCATGCATCATATATGTTGACAATCATACAACCATAGAAGACTCTGGTATAAGTTAAAAGAAAGAATTGTGTCCAGGTCATAGACAAAGGATTGAAGTGTTAGAAGATTGTATCCGTCACAACCCCAAATCTAAACCAGTCGTGATGACGCCTATCGTGGAACTAGGCCAGCCAAATCCACTCTCAAATCGTAATAATATTTCATTTATATCATTACTAAAATTATAACCCATAAGGGTTTCATTTAAACATTTTAAAATAAATAAAGCTACACCAAATATTAAATACAATCCCGAGATCACCGAGTCACTGGTCATGAGCATCTACAGAAAATATACAACTCTGGAAATAAACTCTATAATAGTAAGCAGGAGAGAGCAGGGTTGTGGACGTGTGTAGCTACCTCGCAAAATCTCCGAGAAGTCTCTGGAACAGATACACAACTCACTCTGCACTAGCAGATGGATATGCACACAAGGTGCATGGAGTAATGTGAGTACGCCAACTCAGTAGTAATGAAAATAAATCAGGTATGAGCAGTAAGAAACACATAAAGTGAAATCATCATTTCATAATAAGCACAGCCTTTCTTTCCATCACTGTGTACGTTAAATCATCACGCTTAAAAGCCGATTTCAGTAAAAATCATTTGGGAATATACTTGCCAACAATTTCAACATAACTTTCAAGAATTTTAGTGTAAAAATGATAAAAATCATAAAAAGCCTCTCGGGTAAAACATATTTCATAAGTTCAGAGTGAAAGTGGTAAAATCATAAGTAGCCCCTCGGGCAAAACATGTATCAGAAACTGCCCCTCGGGCGTAACATCACTCTGAATCAACCCCTCGGGCATACCTCACAGTCACTCATAATCAGCCCCTCGGGCAACCTCACAGTCACTTATACCTCCCAATCACTCATCACTTGACACTCGGCACTCGACACTCGGCACTCAGCATTCGGAACTCGGCACTCGGCACTCGGTACTCGGCACTCAGCACTCGACACTCGCACTCAGTAGGTACCTACGTTCACTGGGGGGGGGGTGTACAGACTCCGGAGGGGCTTCTTCAGCCCAAGCGCTAATATCAAGCCACCTCATGGCATATCATATCCTCACTATCATGCCCTCGGCCTCACTCAGTCAGAAACTGTGAAAAAGCCACTCGGGCTATAAGCAAAACAGGGTACTCGACCCCAAACATCATTTTATATCTCAAAATAGTGTAAATAAGGCTGAGTTTCGAAATTAGTTAAACATAATATGACCGAGTGTAAATCATAAGTCAACACAGTGAGGAAATAGCGGTAAAAGCCCTCAAAGGGTCTAAACAACTCGGCACAAGTCCCCAAACATGGCTTACATCCCAAATATAACAACAGTGTTTAAAAACGATTTAACATATAATTTAAAAGTAAATACGCAACTCAATAGTTTCCACGGGAAGGACCAATTCCAAATGCACAATCAGTGCACACCACACAATCGTCATCCTACATGTGCACCACTCCGAAAATAGTGAGAAACTACGAAGTCCGTGGTTTCATACCTTCAGGAAAAGATTTACAGTCATTACTTACCTCAAACCGGCCCAAATAATAATCTGCGATGCTCTTGGCTCTCGAATCGGATCCCGATTTCTCCGAATCTAATCAAAACCATATTAATGTCATCAATATACAATAAAGGAACAAAGCCCACTCAAAAAATATCAAATTTAACCAAAATTGCCGAAATTGGCCAAACCCGACCCCCGGGCCCACCTCTCTGAATTCTATAAAAATTGGATCAAAAGAATCCTCATCCTTTCCCGAGTCTATGCATACCAACAACATCATAACCCGGCCTCAAATGCCCACTCAATTCATCAAAAGACATTCTCGAACATTCCTCCCATTTTCCCCAATTTCCACTCTAATTCTTTAAATTAAATGGTAAAAATCGAGACTAAATCATGGAATTAACCCACATATGATTGAAGAAAACTTACCGCAAGAACTACACTGAAAATCTCTTCAATTTCCACCTTCTCCCGAGCTCTCTAATGGGTTTTGCAAATAAAGACCCAACCCTCATTTTTTACTTAAAGGAATCTGCCCAGGGAATTTCTCACTGCGATCGCGGAACTCCCCACGCGATCGCGGAACTCCCCACGCGATCGCGAAGTACAACAGCTCAGCCCTCTCACGCGCCCTTTAACTCTATGCGAATGCAAATAGTACAGCGTGTTTGCACTGCATAACGACCACACACTCACACGATCGCGACCTCCACCACGGGATCGTATAGAACAAAACCCAAAATTACACCAGCAAAAATCTGCCCAATTTATAAGCCAATAATTGGTCCGTTAACCACCGAAACTCACCCGAGGCCTTCGGGACCTCAACCAAACATACAAACACGTCCCATAACCTTATTCAAACTTAGTCGATCATTCAAAACACCCAAAGAAATGCTAAAACACCAAGATCACATCAGATTCAAGACTATGAACTTTGAGATTTTTTAATTTCGCCAATGATGTCAAAACCAACCAAAACACGTCTGAATGACACTACGAACCTACGCAAACATCCAGAGTTCTATTTCGATCCCTATAGCCTATTTTCCACTGCCGACCGGAAATCACCAAAAACTAACTTTCGCCAATTCAACCTAATTCTACATCGGACATCAAAATCACATTCCGAACATACTCCTAAGTCTCAAATCACCTAACGAAGCTATCCGAATCATAAAATTTACATTCCGAGGTCGTTTACCAATAAGTCAACTTTCGGTTGACTTTTTCCCATTATTTAACCAAGTTAAGAGACTAAGTGTCTCATTTCTCTCCAAAAACGGCTCCGAACCCGAGCCAACCAATCTATCACAACATAATGAAGCTGAACCACATATAATAAAGAAGAAACGGGGGAAAACAGGGATATTACTCTCGGAACGACCGGCCGGTTCATTACAATATCATGGATATTCCATAGCGTCCATGAAAGTCTAAAGTAATAACTAATACCATGAGCCGCATATAAGAAGATAGTTTAAGCCTACATAAAGGCTGATCATAGGGAAGAGGTAACTAAATTGTTGCATCAACTAAGTAAATCAGGAGTCTGATTATTAAACCCAGAAAATTATAGGAATCGTGATTGAGAAAATTGCAGAATTAATCTTAATATCATAGGTACAAGAGATATAGTACAATAACCATATTCTATAACGGCTCTACGAGAAAGCCAGTTAGAAGACTACCGGCCTTATAAGAAGTCAGTATGAAGCTCCCACCGGATTGTGTATGCACCAGAGGTACAAGTATTATAATAGAGCTTCAAGTTGTGGATGTGAATTATACCTATGTGGAAGGGAGGTTATGAAAGAGATAGAAGATGTGATGCGAGATTTTAAGGTAAGTAAGGTAAATGTGAACAACGTACGAGATACTCAAATGAAGACGGTTGTGAATAGTCCACACTTCGGATAGAAGGCTAGAAGTGCTGGGATTCAGTATACAGAAATGATAGCGGTAGCGTCAGTGTCATATTTTCTAGCCTATGGTTTCTAGGTACTGAGAGGTCTAGTTAAGAGAGTAAAGAAGAGTTAGAGATGATCTGATGTCTCTCTTGATGTTCTAGAATAACAAGGAAATCTATGGTGCAAGCAAGCTGAAGGAAGGTTGCGAGTAGTATAAATAGATATGTGTAGGTCTCAAGCTAAAATATGGTAAAGCGACAAGGTTTTAGGAAGACATGAGTAAGAATAAGAAAGGGAGAGTTAGAAGGTGACAAGAATAGATAAGTCATCGGGATTAAGCCAATGAAAACAAGAGAGCAAATGGTTTCTTTAAGTTATAGAAAGCTCAGTATAACCTGAATGAACTGAAAGAAGTCTAAGACTAATAGCATTTAGAAGAGATGGAATGCTGCCCTGATAGTAGAATAAGGGTGTAATTGTGATATATAAAGGATGACGTTTGGGCCTTCGATTGACTAATGATTTGAAGGAAAAAAAAAGATTTCACGGATGACACGGGATTAGAATACCCCCCCCCCCCCACACACACACGATAAGATAAATCACATTGGGATGATATGAAATACGATTATTGAAGTATAGTATCGCCCCTAGGTGGATTAGGCAATCCGCTTCAAATATCCCCCGGTGAGACGTAAGCCCTATTGGAAATGGATTACGTAAGAAGTTTCAAGTTATCAGTGGTAAATTGTAGATCGTCATTGAGTTGAATCAACAATGGATGGATAAAAGTTACAAAGAATGAGATGAGATTAGTCCATCATTCTTAAGATGAATAGTAATGAGAAAGAATTAAAGGGCTTAAATTTATACATATAGGATAAGCAACGAGAGTAACCTGGAGTTTTGTAGCAGACCTCGATAACGGTAAATCGAAGTAAGAGTTATGGTATAGTATGATCTACTTAGATATAGTAAAGCCATAGACACCCAGAGGGAAAACTTGTAAAAATTCTATATATGTTCACAAAGTGAGGCCTAGATATTGGATAAAAGCTAGAGGGAAGAATCATATAGGCGCACATACAAGGAAGAAGTCGTACAGGCTACATGACAGAAGGCAGTAAACATTACGAGATTGGAAGAATTCCGACCACAGGTCGTGGTGTGAGAATGTCGCCTAAAGGTGGGAATGCCCTGGACTTTAGATTTATTCACAAAACATTTTCCTAGATAACAAGGACAGTATTAAAACCATTCGTAAGACCTATCCGGTTATAAGATAGATAAGTGCCTCAGCCAATATTCTAGGACAAATGTTCCAAAGGGGGGAATGTTGTTATACCTCACAGTATTACGTCGATGTTACACTGCACAGTATTACGAGGATGTTACACCCCGTAGTATTATACATTGGATATGTCTTAAGATAATTGACATTAGTTTAAGGACAAGATTATTTTGAGGTTAAAAGTATTATGATATTTCAAAAAAGTGATAAGTAAATTCATGAATGTCAGAGGGTAAGCAAATAGAAGAAATGAGTTTCGTCGAAGTTTGACATTTTGAGATAAAATACGGTCCAAGCTATAATACCCCGTATTTATGGAAAAGTGTCGTACAAGGTACTACATGACCATGATAGTAAGGTGTATGAAGTGTGTTAAAAATGATTAATATTTTATTTAATTTGAGATAATTCCTAATTATGTTGGCAATGGGTTAATTATTGATTTAAGTAGGAAATTAACAAATTAATTAGGATTTTTTGGATAAATGCTTAAGTGAGATTTTTGGATAATTATTAGGGGACAACATCCACGCGGGATTATAGAAATTTGGCAGCAAGTTGCCACCTATTCATGTGCTTAAGGAGGTGGTGGAAATGTTTGAAGATATGTGCACCTTTATCTCATTTTGCTACGACTATCATTAAGAAGACAAAAATTGTAAGGCATCTAGTGATCTCTCTTTCGTATAGAAAGAAACTTCCCATTCCTACTTAATGATATTGTTCATAAGTTTTAAAGTGAATTGAGTTATTACTTCATTGTGATGTAAATTAACGTGAAGCTATCAAGAATGCAACCCAAGTTTGATCCAACGTCTATGACCTTCAACGAGTTTGTATGAGCATTCGAGATTAGATGTTTATTAAGAAGATTTACTAGTTGGAGTCATCAAAAGATGGAATTGAGGTATGTTAAGGCTATCCCTTCTTTCCTTTTCGAATGACCCATATGATACAAATGAAACGAGCAAATGCGCAACTTTCATAAATGACTCTATTCATAGAAGTACTAGGGGTGCCTATGTTCTTGATTCCCTATTTGTCTTATTATTATATCATATGTTCATGGGTCTCATAAAATACGTAAGGTGATAAAGTTTATTTCATGATATTAATCGAAGGCATATTGATCTTGTGACATACCGAAAAATCTTAAAGATTTACATCATTATGCATTACATTCATTTATACATGTACATTGGCCCATGGCCAGATGGCGGTATATACACGTATATTATATGTATATGGGATATGGGAAAAGGTTACGGTGTTATATACGCAACACTACCTAACCAGCTGGTATACGTGTCACGACCCCAAATCCTAACCGGCCGTGATCGCGCCTATCGTGGAACTAGGCTAGCCAACAATCATATATTTACAGTTTCTTTCAAAAATTTCCAACTCATTTCCCACATTTCATAAACGTATATAAATTACTGAATCTATTAATCAAAACAAACAGTTAAACAATCTAAAACCATCCCCAAGATCCTGAGTCAACATGTCATGAGCATCTAAGGAATATACAAAAAATTCTACTATTATAATACAAAACCTCAGAACGAAGAACAAGGTACAAAATAAGAAGGGAAAACAGAGATGTTGCGAACGCTGAACAACTAGCTCTATGTCTTGACTCCAGCTCCGCACGGAAATAGATGGCTAACGCTCGATATCGTCACATGTATCTGCACACATGGGTACAGGGAGTAATGTGAGTACGCCAACTCAGTAGTAATGGAAATAAATCAAGTCTTAAGCAGTAAGAAACACATAAAATCAAATCATCAGTTCAAAATAAGCATAGCCTTTATTTTCAACAGTACACACATAAATATATATGAAATCAACATGCCTTAAAACCCAACTTCAGTAAAATCCTTTGAAAAATGTATTTTCCAAAAATTTCAGAAACAAAAATACCGGAAGAATTTAGTGAAAAATGAAATAATTCATAAGTAGCACCTCGGTCCAAAACATGAATCATAAAATCGCCCCTCAGGAAGAACATCACTCAACATACCTCACAGTCACTCAGTATCATCCCCTCGGGCAACCTCACTGTCAGTCATGCGTCTCAATCACTCGTCACTCGTCACTCGTCACTCGGCACTTGGCACTCGCACTCACTAGGTACCTGCGCTCACTGAGGGAATGTACAAACTCCGGAAGGGCTCCATCAGCCCAAGCGCTAAAATCAAGCCACCTCTGCCACGATCAGGCCCTCGGCCTCACTCAGTAAGCAACTCTCAAAAGCCCGTCGTGCGTATTAGTAAAATGGGGTACTCGACCCAAAAACATCATTTTATATCTCAAAACACTGTAAATAAGGTTTAGTTTCAAAATCAAACGTAACATGACTGAGTGTAAATCATAAGTCAACACAGTGAGGAAAAAATCAGTAAAAAGCCCCCAAGTGGTCTAAACAAGTCGGCACGAGGCCCCAAACATGGCTTATAGCCCAAATATAGCAATAGTTTTAGAACACAATTTAACATATGATTTAGAGTAAAAAATATGCAACTCAATAATTGCCGTGGAGAGGACCAAGTCCAATCCAAAAAGTAGTGCATGCCACAAACTCGTCATCCGACATGTGCGCCATTCTAAAAATAGTGAGAAAATACGAAGTCCGGGGTTTCATACCCTCAGGAAAATATTTATAGCCATTACTTACCTCCACCCGGGCCAAAATACTAATCTGCGATGCTCTTATTGGCTCCTAATTGTTCCGAATCTAACCAAAACCATATTAACATCATCAAAATACGGTAAATGAACAAGGCTCAAACGAAAACTATCAATTTTAGACACAATTCTCGAAATTGGCCAAACCCGAGCCCCGGGCCCACATATTAGAATTCTATAAAATTTACATCACAAGAATCCTCATCCTCACACGATTCTATACATACCAAGAACACAAAAATTAGACCACAATTGCCCTTTCAATTACTCAATTAAAGTCTCAATTTCTCATGCCCTAACCTCCCCAGTTTTGGGGTTTAAATCCAACTGATTTCCGGTTTAATTACTTAGAAAACAACATAGAATCGAGTTATGAAGTCAAAAATCTTACCTACAAGTGTTTCCCTTCGATTTCCTCTTCAATCCCTCTCAAAAATCTCCAAACCCGCTCAACAATGGAGGAAAATAGACTAAAATTCGCAGAAACGACTTTTATAAAACACTGCCCAGCACTATATATATCTTTAGTGCGTTCGCGTCGCTAGGGACGCGTTCGTGAAGCACTGGCTTTCCTTCCTCTATGTGATCACGTCCACCCAACCGTGTTCGCATAGAGTAACCAAACACCCCTCTGCCACACACGCACACACTGTGCGATCACAAATATATCTCGCGACCGCACTACTCTGGCTTCTCTCACTTCGTGATCGCGGACCATTAATGGAGATCGCATATAACAATTTCTGCTGCCTCACCAATAAACTATGTGATCGCAGCCGCACTATTGTGATCGCATATAAAGAAGCCAGAACCAAGAAAATGCAGTAGCAACAATAGTCCTTTTAAGGACAAACACACTTTGTTAACCACCCGAAGCACACCCGAGTCCCTTGGGACCTCAATCAAAACCTACAACACACCCCATAACTCATTCAAACTTAGTCGAGCCCTCGAAACACCAAAAACAACGCAAAAACACCAAAATCACATCAAATTCAAGCCTATGAACTTTGAAACTTCTAAATTTTGCCAAGGATGCAGAAACCATCCAAAACACATCTGATTGACCTGAAATTTACACACATATCCAAAATGACATTATGAACCTGCTCCAATTCCCGGAATTCCATTCCGACCCCGATAGCCAATTTTCCCCTACCGACAGGAAATCGCCAAAAACTAATTTTCGCCAATTCAAACCTAATTCTATATCGGATATCAAAACATCATTCCGAGCACACTCCTACATCCCAAATCACCTAACGAAGCTATCCGAGCCATAGAATCTACATTCCGAGATCGTTTACCAATAAGTCAACTCCCAGTTGACTTTTCTAATTATTAAGACAATTTGAGAGACTAAGTGTCTCAGCTCTCACCACGACCACTCTGAACCCGAACCAACCAACCCAATACAACATAAATAGGCTAAGCAACATATGATAAAGTAGAAATGGGGGACACGGGGCTAATGTCACAGAATGACCGGACAGGTCGTTACATCCCCCCTCTCTTAATCAAATGATCGTCCTCGAACGGGTCTAGAAAGATACCTGGAGTCTCGAATAAGTGAGGATATCTGAAGCTATATCCTTAGACCTCAGCTCTCTGACTTGACAACCCAAAATAGCCACTGGCTCTACCTCACATGACATGTCACCCTCGAACTGAATCGTGATGAAGTCCAAAACATGAGAAGGGTCACCAACATACTTCCGGAGCATCAAATCATGAAACACCAGATGAATACTCGATAAGTTGGGAGGCATGGAAAGCCTATAAGTCACCTCCACAATCCTCCGAAGCACCTCAAATGGCCCAATGAACTGGGGACACAACTTTCCCCTCTTCCCGAACCTCATAAAACCCTTCATGGGTGACACCTTCAGCAATACCTTCTCCCCAACCATGAAAGCCACATCTCGGACCATCCGGTCTGCATAACTCTTTTGCCTAGACTATGTCGTGCGAATCTGCTCCTGAATCAACTTCACCTTACCCAACGCATCCTGAACCAAGTTTGTTCCCAATAGCCTAGCCTTGCCCGGCTCGAACAAACCAAATGGAGATCTGCACCTCCTACCATATAAAGCCTCATACGGAGCCATGCGGATACTCGAATGATAACTATTATTATATGCAAACTCCGCGAGTGGAAGAAACTGGTCCCATGAACCCCCAAAATCAATGACACAGTCACGAAACATATCCTTTAGAATCTTAATAGTATGCTCCGGCTGCCCGTCGGTCTGAGGATGAAACGCTGTGCTCAACTAGACCTGAGTACCTAATTCCCTCTACACGACCCTCCAAAACTGAGATGTAAACTGAGTACCTCCGTCATAAATGATAGAAACTGCAACCTCCATGATGTAAATCTCAGCTAACCGCTCCAAAGAATAAGTAGATCCGATAGGAATGAAGTGCGCGGAATTGGTCAGTCGATCCACAATAACCCATATAGCATCAAACCTCCTCGAAGTCCGTGGAAGCCCAACTACGAAGTCCATGGTGATCCGCTCCCACTTCCACTCCGGAATACCTAATCTCTGAAGTAATCCACCTGGTCTCTGGTGCTCATACTTGACCTGCTGATAGTTGAGACACCGAGCTACAAACTAGACAATATCCTTCTTCATCCGCTTCCACCAATAATGTTTTCTCAGATTATGATACATTTGTGGGCATCCAGATTGATGGAATACAACGAACTATGGGCCTTAACTAGAATCAAATCTCGAAGTCCATCCACATTGAGCATGAAAATTCGGCCTTACATACTCATGACCCCATCATGACCAATAACCACATCCTTGGCATCGTCGCAACGGACCCTGTCATGAAGAACGAGAAAGTGTGGATCATCATACTGGCGTGCTCTAATCTTATCATAAAGAGAAAACCTGGAGGCTACACAAGCCAATACCCGAGGGGGCTCTGATAGATCCAATCTCACCAACTGACCCGCTAAAGCCTGAACATCAAATGCTAATGGCCACTCTGCTATTGGAAGGTAGGATAGACTTCCCAATCTCTCCGCTCTGCGACTTAGGGTATCAGCCACTACATTGTCCTTCCCCGGATGATATAAAATAGTGAGGTCATAATCCTTGAGAAGCTCCAACCACCTCCTCTGATGCAAATTCAGATCCTTCGGCTTAAGCAGATGCTGCAGACTACGGTGATCAGTGAAAATCTCACAATGCACCCCGTACAAATAATGACGCCAAATCTTCAAGGCGTGGACAATAGATGCTAGCTCAAGATCGTGCACTGGATAATTCTTCACGTGTACCTTCAACTGTCTGGACGCGTAGGCAATATCCCTAACATCCTGCATCAAAACCGCTCCAAGGCCAACTCTCGAGGCCTTATAGTAAACTGTATAAGAACTTGAACCCATAGGCAAAACCAACACCGAAGCTGTACTGAAAGCTGACTTGAGCTTCTGAAAGCTCTCCTGACACGCCTCAGTCCACCTGAACTGAGCACCCTTCTGGGGTTAGCCTGTCATAGGTGCTGCAATAGATGAAAATCCCTCTACAAAACGATGATAGTACCCTGCCAAACCAAGGAAAATGTGAATCTCGGTAGCTCATGGCGATCTACGCCATTTCTGCACTGCCTCTATCTTCTTTGGGTCAACCTGAATACCCTCACTGGACACCACGTTCGCCAAGAATGCTACTGAATCAAGCCAGAACTCACACTTCAAAAATTTTGCATACAACTTCTTCTCCCTCGAGGTCTGAAGCACAACTCTCAAATGCTGCTCATGATCCTCCCAATATTGGGAATACACCAAGATATCTTCAGTAAACACGATGACGAAAGAATCCAGATAAGGACAGAATACACTATGCATCAAGTGCATAAAGGCTGTTGGGGCATTGGTCAGCCCGAATGACATAACCAGAAACTCATAATGACCATATCTAGTCCTGAAAGTAGTCTTCGAAATGTATGGCCCCCGAATCTTCAACTGATGATAGACGGAATGCAAGTCAATCTTGGAATATACCCTGGCACCCTGCAACCGATCAAACAAGTCATCTACACGAGGCAAGGGATACCGGTTCTTCACTGTAACCTTGTTCTGATTCCAATAATCAATACACATATGCATAGAACCATCCTTCTTCTTTACAAACAACACCAGTGCACCTCAAGGTAACACACTAGGCTGAATGAACCCCTTATGTAGGAGTTACTGAAGCTGCTCCTTTAACTCCTTTAGCTCTGCTGGTGCCATAAGATAAGGTGGAATAGAAATAGGCTGAGTGTCTGGCACCAGGTCAATACCAAAATCAATGTCCTTGTCAGGTGGAATGCCTGGTAGGTCTACAAGAAACACGTCCGGAAAGTCACGGACCATAGGAACCGAATCAATAGCGGGAGTCTCACCACTGACATCCCTGACAAAAGCCGAATACGATAAACACCCATTTTTAACCATGAGCCTTCAGGTAGGAAATCACCTTGCTAGGCACATACTCTGAAGAACCTCTCCACTCAACCCTCGAAAATCCTAGCATAGCTAAGGTCACGGTCTTAGCGTCATGACACAGAGATAACCAATCCATGCCCAATATCACATCAAAATCGACCATGCTGAATAACAGTAGGTCCACTCGCCTCTCCAAACACCCAATAGATATCACACACAATCGATACACACAGTCCACAATAATAGTATCGCCCACCGGGGTCGACACATGAACAGATGTAACTAAAGACTCACGGGGCATATCCAGGAAATGGGCAAAATATGATGCGACATAAGAATATGTAGAACCAGGGTCAAATAAAGCCAAAGCATCTCGGTGATAGACTAAAAATACCTGCGATCACTACCCCGTTGGCCATAGCATCAGGCCTTGCTGGAAACACATACATACGGTACTGACCTCCACCTGCTCGACCTCTCCCTCTAAGGCGGCCTCTAGATGACTGACTACCACCAATGGTTGTCTGGGCGGGTGGTGAAGTAACTAGAGTTGAAGTGGAAGGTTGGCCCCTCTGCTGAGAAGAACCACCAGAACGACGGGGGCACTGCCTCCACGTGTTCCCAAACTCTCCGCACTCAAAACAACTCCCATGAGCTAGAGACAGGGACTGATAGAAACCCCTGGCACCAGAATGGCCACTAGAAGAATCATACATAGAGGAACTCTGAACTGGTGGTGCTCGAGTAACACTCTGGGCTGGGAGGACATCGAATGAAGAACGGCCTGGCTGAAAACTGCGGGGACCATGCCCCGAAGATGCACCACTATAGGCGGACTGACTGAGGAGGCCTGAATGAATGACCTCTACCATGCTAAAATTGCCCCTGGAAGGAGCACCACCAGAACCACCCGATCCACGAGGCCTCTTGGCCTCATTTTCCTCCTGCTCCTGGCGACGAACCGACTCTATATCTCGAGCAATATCAATAACCTGCTCGAAGGTAGCATCTAGCCTATCTCGAGAAATAGGCTAGCCAACAATCACATATTTACAGTTTATTTTGCAAATTTTCAAACTCATTTCCCATATTTCATAAACGTATATAATTACTGAATCTATTAAGCAAAACAAACATTTAAGTAGTCTAAAACCATTCCCAAGATCCGGATTCAACATGTCATGAGCATCTAAGGAATATACCAAAAGTTCTACTATTATAATACAAAACCTCGGAACGAAGAACTAGGTACTAAACAAGAAGGGAAAACATAGATGTTGCGGACGTTGAACAACAACCTCTATGTCTCGACTCCAGCTCCGCACGGAAATAGATGGCTAACGCTCGTATCAGCACCTTTATCTGCACACAGGGGTGCATGGAGTAATGTGAGTACGCCAACTCAGTAGTAATGGAAATAAATCAAGTCTTAAGCAGTAAGAAACACATAACATCAAATCATCAGTTCACAATAAGCATAGCCTTTATTTGCAACAGTATATACATACATATATATATATATATATATATATATATATATATATATATATATATATATATATATATATATATATATATATATATATATATATATGAAATCAACATGCCTTAAAATCCAACATCCGTAAAATCCTTTGAAAAATGTATTTTCCAACAATTTCAGAAATAAAAATACCCGAAGAATTTAGTGAAAAATGAAATAAATCATAAGTAGCCCCTCAGGCCAAAACATGAATCATAAATCGCCCCTCGGGTAGAACATCACTCAACATACCTCACAGTCACTCAGTATCAGCCCCTCGGGCAACCTCACTATCACTCATGCCTGCTAGTCACTCGTCGCTCGGCACTCGCACTCAGTAGGTACGTGCGCTCACTGGAGGAGTGTACAGACTCCGGAGGGGCTCCTTCGGCACAAGCGCAAAAATCAAGCCACCTCGTGGCATATCAGATCCTCATAATCAGGCCTTTGGCCTCACTCAGTCAGCAACTCTCAAAAGCCCCTTGGGCGTGTCAGTAAAACGGGTTACTCGACCCAAAAACATCATTTAATATCTCAAAACAGTGCAAATAAGGCTGAGTTTCGAAATCAGTTCAACATAACATGACTAAGTGTAAATCATAAGTCAACCCAGTGAGAAAATAAAAGTAAAATTCCCCCAAGGGGTCTAAGCAAGTCGGCACGAGGCCCCAAATATGGCTTATAACCCAAATATAGCAATAGTTTTAGAACACAATTTAACATATGATTTGGAGTAAAAACACGCAACTCAATAGTTGCTGCAGAGAGGACCTAGTCCAATCCAAAAATCAGTGCACGCCAAATACTCATCATCCGACATGTGCGCCATTCTAAAAATAGTGAGAAAATACGAAGTCCGGGGTTTCATACTCTCGGGACAAGATTTATAGCCATTACTTACCTCCTCTCGGGCCAAAATACTAATCCGCGATGCTCTTGCCCCATGAATTGGCTCCCGATTGCTCCGAATCTAACCAAAACAAGATTAACATCATCAATATGCGCTAAATGAACAAGGCTCAAATGAAAACTATCAATTTTAGACACAATTCTCGAAATTGGCCGAACCCGAGCCCCGGGCCCACGTCTCGCAAATCTATAAAATTTACATCACAAGAATCCTCAACTCCCATGATTCTATACATAGCAAGAACACCAAAATCATACCACAATTGCCCTTTCAATTACTCAATTAAAGTCCCAATTTCTCACGCCCTAACCTCACCAATTTAGGGGTTTGAATCAAACTAATTTTCCGGCTTAATTACTTAGAAAACAACATAGAATCGAGTTATGAAGTCGAAAATATGACCTCCAAGTGTTTCTCTTCGATTTCCTGTTCAATCCCTCTCAAAAAGATCCAAACCCGCTCAACAATGGAGGAAAATAGACTAAAATTCACAAAAATGGCTTTTATAAAAAAATGCCCAGCACTATATATTTCTTCAGTGCGTTCGTGTCACTAGGGACGTGTTCACGAAGCACTGGATCTCCTCCCTCTGTGTGGTCGCGTCCACCCAACTGTGTTCGCATAGAGTAACAAAACACCCCCTGCCACACGCGCCCACATTGTGCGATCACAAATAAACCTCACGCAACCACACTGCTCTGGCTTCTCTCAATTCGCGATCACGTACCATTAATGGGGATCACATATAATAATTTTTGCTGCCTCACCGATAAACCTATGTGATTGCAACCCCACTATTGCGATCGCATATAAGGATACCAGAACCCAGAAAATGCAGCACCAACAACAGTGCTTTTAAGGCCAAACACATTTCGTTAACCACCTGAAACACACCCGAGGCCCTCAGGACGTCAATAGAACCTTAAAATACACCCCATTACATCATTCAAAGTTAGTAGAGCCCTCAAAACACCAAAAACAACGCAAAAACACCAAAATAACACCAAATTCAAGCCAATGAACTTTGAAACTTCTAAATTTCGCCAAGGATGCCGAAGCCATCTAAAACACATCCGATTGACCTGAAAATTTACATGCATATCCAAAATGACATTACGAACCTGATCCAATTCCCGGAATTCCATTCGACCCCGATAGCGTATTTTCCCCTGCCGGCCGAAAATCGCCAAAAACTAACTTTCGCCAATTCAAGCCTAATTCTACACTGGACATCAAAACTTCATTCTGAGCACACTCATAAGTTCCAAATCACCTAACGAAGCTATCCGTGCCATAAAATATACATTCTGAGATTGTTTACTAACAAGTCAACTCCTAGTTGACATTTTTAACTATTAAGCCAATTTGAGAGACTAAGTGTCTCAGTTGTCACCATGACCACTCCGAACCCGAACCAACCGAACCAATACAAAATAAATAGGCTAAGTAACATATGATAAAGAAGAAATGGGTGAAATGGGACTAATCTCATGGAACGACCGGCCGGGTTGTTACAATATGTTGATGATTTTTCCCACACTAGCCGAGATGATATGATGGGATGCCCTTAGAGTCTTAATGATGTTATTTAAGCATATACCTACGCATGGTATGTCATTGATATGAACATGCATGACATTATAAAGATTAAACGATTCACAGAGCTATTCAAACTTACATGTTGCGTCATTTACTCCGTGTTTCTCTTATGTCTTTTATTTACTGATTTTAATTCCTTACATACTCGGTACATTATTTTTACTGACGTCCCTTTTTCCTGGGGACACTCAATTTCATGCCTGCAGGTCCTGAAAGATAGGTTGAGAGTCCTCCAAGTAGGCTATCAGCTCAGCGGAAGATGTTGGTGCGCTCCTTTTGCTCCGGAGTTGCTTATTTGGTCAGTATGATTCGGACATGTATTGAATGGTATGGTAGGGCCATGTCCTGACCTTTATGGTATTTATCTACTCTTAGAGGCTTGTAGACATATGTCATGTACGTGAAAGATTGTATGGCCTTGTCGGCCTATGTTAAGTGTACGAGTGATCATTTTGGTCTTATAGGCCCGTATGTCATATGTATAAGTTTGTATTACATGTTGGGTCATCCTATGTCAAGTATTATCTCATGTTCTATTCCAGTTATCCCATGTAATTCTTTCTGTCTCATTTACCTATAATAATATGATACGAAAAGATACGTTACAGTGGTACTCGGTTGAGCAAGGTACCGGGTGCCCGTCGCGGCCCATCGATTTGGTTCGTGACAATGAGCATCTACTGGGGAGTACAGTATTAATAGAACATATGTCTTGAAGGTAAAATAGACAAGATAAAATAAATGAACATGATGGAGACTCCGTGTGCTGACGATCGTATATTATGATGCAGCGCATCTTAAATGTCACAACCCAAACCGATGGGCCGTGATAGGCACCCGGTACCTTACTCAACCAAGTACCAACGTAACGTATCTTTTCGTATCATACTACCATAGATAATTGAGCCAGAGAGGCTGCCATGAAATAGGTGGAATACAACGTATTATACCAACTTATATGTAAGAGATATGGGCCTCTAAGAACAAAATAACCACTCGTACATTGAACATAGGCCGACGAGGCCATACAATCTTCCACGTACACGACATATATCTACAAGCCTCTTAGAGTACATAAATGTCATAAAGGTCGGGATAGAGTCCCGCCATACAAAACAATACCCGTCTAAATCATACTAACCAAACAAGCGACTCCGAAGCAAATGGAGCGCACCAACATCTTTCGCTGAGCTGATAGCCTACTTGGAGGGCTCTCGACCTGTCTATCAGGACCTGAGGGCATGAAACGCAGTGTCCCCAGGTAAAAGGAACGTCAGTAAGAATAATGTACCGAGTATGTAAGGCACATAAATAATTACATAAGAGACATGGAAGAAATATAGAGCACATGACTCAACCTATAAGCCTGAATATCTTTGTAAATCATAAATTACTTTTAGCGTCATGCATATGCATATGAATGTCATGTCGTGCATAGGTACATATTTCATAACATCATAAGCCTCTGAGGGCATCCCATCATATCATATCGGCCACTGTGGGCAAAATCATCATCGCATACCAGCTGATCAGGTGGTGGTGCGTATATAATGCCATAACCTTTCCCATATCCCATATACATATAAATACATACATATATATATGCGTATATAATTTTGTTTGAATATACATACATATATACGCGTATATAACACCGTTTGAAACATATTTCAGCCACTGTGGGCAACATCATCATCATATACCAGCTGATCAGGTGGTGGTGCATATATAATGCCATAACCTTTTCCCATATCTCATATACATATATTTACAAATATACGCTTATATAACGCAATCTGATCATGGGTCAATGTGCATATGTAAATTCATATAAAATACGTCAATAAAATCTCTCGGTACATCATAAGGCCATTATGTCTCTGATTAATATCATGAAATAAAATTTACCAACATACGTATTTTAGAGACCCATGAACAGAAGATAATAATAATTCACATGGTGAATCAAGAATATAGACAACCCTAGTATTTTTATGAATAGAGTAATTTATGGAAACCATGAGTTTGCTCGTTTCTTCCATATAATTTGGACCATGCCAAAAGAAAGAAGGGGTAGCCTTAACATACCTGAAATGATTCTCTTGAAAATTCCTCTAACACACGTCAATTTCGATAACACGTAACGGCGGATCGAAGTAGGGGAAATCCATATGACATTCTTGAGAAAGATTAAACTATACTCCCTTAGTATTGTAAGAGCTCATTGCTATTCCGTAATATAATCTCGTATGAATTTGTAGAAGCAAAATCACGTTGCCAGTATATCTTACTTTGTGAATTTGATCATAATCTAATAAGACTTTCCTTGAAGCTTCATCTGTATATTTGTATTTGAAATTTCACAAAGCGATAGGCCTTTTTACTTTGAATTTACAGAAGCCTTCGTAAGATTATGAGATAAGAATCATAATCTTAAGATTTCATATCTCAACTCAAAAATGAGTTAAATTGTACATAACATCATCTAACAAATATCCGTAACTTTTGTATCACCTTAATGAGATAAGGAGTCTCTTAAGTTTGTTGGTTTTGTGGGCTCCACTTGATGGCTTAGTCTTGCCCAAAGGCCCCTTGTCATGCCACCTAATTACATGGAATAAGAGTCACAATTTTGTCTTGGATGAAGACCTCAATTGCTGCCACGTTAGGAATCTTAATAATCTTATCCAAAGATCATAATTAATTAGCTTATCTCCCACCAAAAATTATTAAATACCCAATTATTCACATAATTAAGAATTATCTCAAATTACTTAAAATACTACTCACTTTTAACATAACTTATAAACCTCATTACCATGGTCATGTGGTATCTTGTATGGTACTAGTCCATAAGTACCGGCTATTATAGCTCGGACCATATTTTATCTCAAAACGACAAACTTCGACGAAACTCATTTTTTTCGATTTGCTTTACCCTCTCACCTTCACGAACTTATTTGAAATAAAATAATACTTAAAATCTCCAAATAACTTGTCCTTGAACTGATTTCAATTATCTTACGACAAATTCAACGTCCAATACTACAGGGTATAACATCGTCGTAATATAATACTGCGGCGCATAAGATCGTCATAATGTAATACTACGGGGTATAACAACATTGCCCTCTTTGGAAAATTTGTCCTTGAATGTTGACTGATGCACTTATCAATCTCATAACTCATACCTCTTGCGAATACTTTAATATTCTCCTTTCTATTTAGGCAACTGTTCTTTGAATAAATCCAAAGTCCAGGGCATTCCTCCCTTTTAGCCTCTTTCTCACACAACGACTTGTAGTCAGAATCCTTCAAATCTCGTAACTGTTGCTACCTTCTATCATGCAGATTGTACGACTCTAACTTTGTATGTGGGCCTATGCGACGCTTCTCTCCTCTGTCCTACCAGCTCTTAACCAAGCTCTAGGCCTCACTTTGTGAACATATACAAAATTGTCAAGTTGTCCCTCTAGGCGTCATTAGCTTTACTGCGTCTAAGTAGGCCATACTATACCATAACTCTTACTTCGATTTATCGTTATTGAGGTCTGCGACCAAACTCCAGGTTATTCTCGTTGCTTATCCTACATGCATAAAGCTAAGTCTTTTAATGCTTCTTCATTACTGTTCATCTTAAGACTAATGGCCTAATCTCATCTCGTACTTTGTAACTTTTATCCATCTATTGTTGATTCACCTAAATGTTGATCTATAATCTTCCATTGATAACTTGAAACTTCTTACGTAATACATTTTCACTAGGGCTTATGTTGTATCGAGGAATAATTGAAGTATTGTTGATCCACTTAGGGGCGATACTGTACTTCAATAATCATATTTTATAGCGTCCCAATGTGATTCACCTTACGTGGGTATTTTTATCCCCTTACAATTCATGAAATCCTCTTGAATATGGACTATTCACATATTCTGCCTTTGAGTATCTCGTACGCTGTTCACTTTTACCTTACTTACCTTAAAATCTCACATCTTATCTTCTATCTCTTTCGTGACCTCCCTTCCACATAGGTATAATTCACGTCCATAACTTGAAGCTCTATTATAATACTCGCACCTCTGGTACATACACAATTTGGTGGGAGCTTCGTACTGACTTCTTATGGGGCTGGTACTTCTTCTAACTGGCTTTCTTGTAGAGCAATTATAGATTATGATTGTTGTGTTATTTCTCTTGAACATCTGATATTAAGAGTGATTCTGTCATGTTCTCTAGCACAACATCTATAATTTTTCTAGGTCCTATAATCAGACTCCTGATTTATTTAGGTGGTGTAATTCTTTAATTTCCTCTTCCTTCTGATCAGCCTTTATGTAGGCTTAATCTATCTTCCGATATGTGGCTCATGGTATCAGTTATTACTTTAGCCTTTCATGAGCGTTATGGAATATCCATGATACAATCTTCTAATAATTCAATCCTTTGTCTATGCCCTGGGCTTAATTCTTTCCTTAAACTTATACCGGAGTCTTCTATGGCTGTATGATTGTCGACAAATATGGTGCCTGGATAATGCTCCAAAATCTCGAGTGTATCCATAGCGTACTAACCTTGGATCTTTGATGAAGTAATTCTTTCGTTCCATCTTAGCTTTCTTTCAACACTATTACTTTTCCTGGTCTTTCTGGCCTCTTGTTGCGTCCATACTTAGCTTATCTTAGTGCCCACATTTTCCAGAGTTTTCATACAAATCACATGATATCGAATATTACTTTTAATTCTTACTCCCTGTTCATTAGCCGCGGTAGGTGCCACTTTCCTTTGGAATGCTTACAGTATTGTTGCGAGATTGTTGTTATACGACCATTTCCTCTTTAGGTCGTTGTGCTTAGGTTGAAGCCTTATTTCTTATCTCCTCAGCTAGTCTTTCGTTGTATTAATTAAGGAGAACCATTGACTCTCGTAAAGTTGTGAGCTTATTATGGACCTTTTTGATGTCCTTACTTGCCTATAATCATCCATAGTTGCTTACTTCCATGCCCGTGTGCTTGTATGGTTGCTTCTGAACTGATATTTTGACTGCCTTCCCAGTGACACTTTCTTTTATCCCCGTAACATTCATACGTATCTTTAACTACCCCGACTCTTGTTTGAATATATCTCAAGTATTATAATGATATTCTTCGAGGTTGAACTATCCATGTTGGGTTCTACTATGTTTTTCTCACACGATCTGGTGACTCGTCTGTAACCTCCTGCTTAGCCATAACCAGGATCTTCTTGACCAATTACTAACTACTTGTTGGCCCATTCCTATATCAATATTCTTTGTAATATTTATTGGGTTATTTCCTTTGTCTTATCTTACGTCTCGCACTGGTTCCTTATTTATTAATAACAACTCGGGCAAGAACCTTTACTTCCTCTCCTTGACGTCATGATTGCACAATATTCTTGAATTGCAGCGTATCTGTAAGATTTGGATAAGTGCCATCTCATTCCCCTTTCATTTATCACATTCTTCCTTTACCATTCCATAGTCACTAAAACCATTTAATTCTAGATTAATGCCACATTACTCCATATTCCCCCCTTTAGGGATGTACTAAAAACTGAAGCCACGAGGATCTACCTATATATATTTTACCTCTTCATCTTTGGTGTCATTTCTCAATATCAATGATCCTTACTTGCCTTGCGGCAGTTCTTCTGTACCAAGGATGACAAATTCCCTTACTCGCGAGGGTGACACTTAGCATAACTGGCACATACAGTCTCTTAAGCTTAACTTTGCTCGCATTGCTTGTTCTAGGGAAGTGTCTCCCTGAATGACTATTCTCTGAATTCATCGTGAATCTTCTTCTGTGGTCCTTCCTATTATTGCCGGGATGTGATATGAAATTCTCATGACGCATACTACTACCAAATCACTCAGTCCCTAATTAATTTTTAGTTTATCTTGTTTGCCAGTCCATACTGATTTATGTTACTCTAGGGATTAACTCTACCCTGTGGTAATCGCGTTGGAGTTACGAACTTATTTCTCGAAATGAGGATATAACCTTATGACCTATAATCTTTCGTTGTCTTAAGGCCTGTCACCTCTCGTCTCTTCATTCACTTGACTAGACTGTGTAATACTGTCATTTTTTCTTCTTCTTCTTCTTCTTATTTTTTTTTTCTTTTTTTTCTACTGTCTTTATCCATGTATCATACCTTATTCATAATTCTTCCTTATCTCTCTTCTCATTGCTCTGCTAATATTTCTGCATATCCCCTTTCTTGTGAAAACTTCAACACGACATTCTTTCGCTTTTAGCTCTCCTTGCTTCATTCATCGGCTCTCTGGGTTGCTCAACATCCTCGCTCTACTAGGGATGAGAGCCACACTTATGGTAATATTTATCCTAGCCAGGCTTTCAATGCCTATTTTCTGAATGCTAGTATTCACATCTAACCGTAATATTCTAGAGTGCACCATCTGGGTGTCTCACAAGAAGATCTATTGGCACATTTTTAATACCCTTCGGAAATGTCAACTGAAGCAAACAATTCACCTATCATATCTTCTTAGACTACTTCTGATAACCCCCATAGGGCATATCTGGAATGGGTGCGACCAATTGTATATACCTCTGTTACTATTGAATATTACTCAAAAAGCTTACATTCCTCTGCCTGAATTATAAACACTGTTAACCTTTGTTGACCCCGCCTCATACCCTTCTTTATCTTGCTTCTTTTGCTTGTTGAAACTTGTATTTATCTTTTTAATCTCTCATTTTCTTACATCATAAAGGTGGATAGGCATTCTTTCCTTAAGGCTTCTTATCAAGAGGCTTACACCTTCCAGTATGCACATGATCTGCTGAAGATCTCACATTTACTTTCATAACCATGATACAAAGTCGAGTTCCTCTAATTCAACACTTCCACAGCTATATCTCTTATCGACCGTCTTTTTGAACGTAGGCATTGTCTTATAACGAATAAAAATAGAAGTTCGGGACTTGAATTCTTATAAGTGAGATCTACCACACGATCTAGAGTAAGAAGAAAGAGTGACAGCCTTAAATGCCCTGTAGCCTCCTGCTTATAAGTGTGGTGCACGACACACCCATAAACAAGACTCTACTAGACACGACTTGTAGACTCCCTAGGACAGAACTGCTTTGATACCACTTTTTTCACAACCCAAACCCATGGGCCGTGACGGGCACCCGGTACGTTACTCAACTGAGTACCAAAATAATATATCTTTAGTATCATACTAACATAGATAATTGAGCCAGAGAGGCTGCCGTGAAATAGGTGGAATATAACGTATTATACCAACTTATACGTAAGACATATGGGCCTCTAAGAACAAAATAACCACTTGTACATTGAACATAGGCCGACAAGGCCATATAATCTTCCACGTACACGAAATCTGTCTACAAGCCTCTAAGAGTACATAAATGTCATAAAGGTCGGGATAGAGTCCCGCCATACCAAACAATACCCGTCTAAATCATACTAACCAAACAAGCGACTCTGAAGCAAATGGAGCGCACCAACATCTTCCGCTGAGCTGATAGCCTACTTGGAGGGCTCTCGACGTGTCTATCGGGACCTACGTGCATGAAACGCAGCATCTGCAGAAAAAAGGGATGTCAGTACGAATAATGTACCGAGTATGTAAGGCACATAAATAAATACATAGGAGACATGGAAGAAATATAGAGCACATGACTCAACCTGTAAGCCTGAATATCTTTGTAATTCATAAATTACTTTTAGCGTCATGCATATGCATATGAATGTCATGTAGTGCATAGGTACATGTTTCATAACATCATCAGCCTCTGAGGGCATCCCATCATATCATATCGGCCACTGTGGGCAAAATCATCATCGCATACCAGCTGATCAGGTGGTGGTGCGTATATAATTCCATAACCTTTCCCATATCCCATATACATATAAATACATACATATATATGCGTATATAATGTCGTTTGAATATACATACATATATACGCGTATATAACACAGTTTGAACCATATTTCAGCCACTGTGGGCAACATCATCATCATATACCAGCTGATCAGGTGGTGGTGCATATATAATGCCATAACCTTTTCCCATATCTCATATACATATATTTACATATATACGCTTATATAACGCAATCTGATCATGGGTCAATGTGCATATGTAAATGCATATGAAATACGTCAATAAAATCTCTCAGTACATCATAAGGCCATTAAGCCTCTGATTAATATCATGAAATAAACTTTAGCAACATACGTATTTTCAAGACCCATGAACAGAAGATAATAATAATTCACATGGTGAATTAAGAATATAGACAACCCTAGTATTTCTATGAATAGAGTAATTTATGGAAACCATGAGTTTGCTCGTTTCTTCCGTATAATTTTGACCATGCCAAAAGAAAGAAGGGATAGCCTTAACATACCTGAAATGATTCTCTTGAAAATTCCTCTAACACACGTCAATTTCGATAACACGTACCGACATATCGAAGTAGGGGAAATCCATATGATATTCTTGAGAAAGATTAAATCGTACTCCCTTAGTATTGCAAAATCTCATTGCTATTGTGTAATATAATCTCTTATGAATTTCTCGAAGAAAAATCACGTTGCCAATATATCTTACTTTGTGAATTTGATCATAATCTTATAAGACTTTCCTTGAAGCTTCATCCGTATATTTGAATTTGAAATTTCACAAAGCCATAGGCCTTGTTACTTTGAATTTAGAGAACCCTTCGTAAGATTATGAGATAAGAATCATAATCTTAAGATTTCATCTTTCAACTCAAAAATGAGTTAAAGTGTACATAACATCATCTAACAAATATCTGTAACTTTTGTATCACCTTAATGAGATAAGGAGTCTCTTAAGTTTGTTGGTTTTGTGGGCTCCACTTGATGGCTTAGTCTTGCCCAAAGGCCCCTTGTCATGCCACCTAATTACATGGAATAAGAGTCACAATTTTGTCTTGGATGAAGACCTCAATTGCTGCCACGTTAGGAATCTTAATAATCTTATCCAAAGATCATAATTAATTAGCTTATCTCCCACCAAAAATTATTAAATACCCAATTATCCATATAATTAAGAATTATCTCAAATTACTGAAAAATACTACTAACTTTTAACATACCTTATACACCTCATTACCATGGTCATGTGGTACCTTGTATGGTACTATTCCATAAGTACCGGGTATTATAGCTCGGACCATATTTTATCTCAAAATGACAAACTTCGACGAAACTCAGTTTTTCGATTTGCTTTACCCTTTCACCTTCACGAACTTTTTTGAACTAAAATAATACTTAAAATCTTCAAATATCTTGTCCTTGAAATGATGTCAATTATCTTACGACAAATTCAACGTCCAATACTACAGGGTATAACATCGTCGTAATATAATACTGCGGAAGCGTAACATCGTCATAATGTAATACTATGGGGTATAACATTAAAGACCCCTCAATAGTTGCGCCGTTGCGCCCAAATAAATATCAGAGATATACCTACACAATAAGTGCAGAAGTATAGCATGGATACGTAAATCAACGTGTACCCAGTAAGTATTTAAGCTAACCCCGAAGAAGAAGTGATGAGGGATCGACATCGACACTTACTAGTGGTCCAATAAATAGAATATAGTAAAGTAGACAAATATAAGACATGGTAAGTAAACAGTGAAAACAAGTATAGGCAAATAATATAGTCCATGATTGAACAGTGAGCACAAAGTCCTCAAATACCGGATACCTCCATAAATTGAATAAGTAATGGTCATCACCAAATCAAAGGTCACATCTCAAGTAAGGAAAACTCATGAGTATGCAGACTCCTTTTCAAGTATTTCGGACGATTCTGCCATGGCGAGTTGCCTGGTCCTGTAAGAGTAAAGGCATGAATTCCTGTTGTGGCATACGACCTGATCCTACAATAGTACTGCTTAGGTGTTCAGCCAGATCCTATAATCATGTACATTATCGTTGGTTGACCATCACGAACCATAGATGCATCTCATAATACTGCCAAGGCGAATGGCCCCATCCCCTAATGATACTGCTGAGGAGATCAGCCCAATCCCATAGGAATAGTGAAGACTTGACAGGTCACTGGCCCCACTCACGAATATACGTGTGAGTTGCAAAATTCAAGAAAACCTCCAGACAAATACATACAACACCGGAGAAATCCGTAAGACCAAGTGAAATATCTACTGCTAATCAAGTAGCTCTCCATACATCACGAATTGTACGTCCGATAATTTAGCCTGATGCAAAATGTACATTAAAGCAATTAAACGGGAAACAATAACTCAAGTATTACAATTAAAGCATGGCGTGAGTCTAAGTATATCCGAATCTAATCAAGAATTCTAGCATACTCATGGATACTCGTCACCTCATGCGTGCGTAGCCCCCACGACATGTAGCACATAGCAAATACAACATTTGCTGGGTAAATTCGCTCTCAGAAGGTTAAACAGGAGATTTACCTCACTTTGAAGTCATAACCGGCTCCAATGCCTCTCTAAGACATCAAGCTGATTCCCATCGATCTGAAACTAGTCAAACAACGTACAATCCAATAAAAATATACTCCAATACTCATGATTAATCACTTTATAACAACTTTCAACTTCGCTCAAAAAGTCAACAAAGTCAACCCCGGACCCACGTGCCCGGATTCCTAATTTTTTTGAAGATAAACATTACCTTTAGAACCACTAACTCAAATAGGTAATTTATTCCTAATTTCATGTCCAATTTTGTTGTCAAAATCCAAAAATAACATTTAGGTTTTCTTCCAAATATTCCACAATTTTCCATCAATTTTCATGTTAAAATCTACATATAATCCATGTATTTAACTCGAAACAAGTAGAAATAACTTACCTTATGATATATGGCGAAAATGGTCTTCAAGAATCACCACAAATCACCTCGCATGTGCTCCAAGAACTTAAAAGTAAAGAAATGAGCTCAAAATCCCGAAATTAGATGTTAAACACACATGACATGCCTCCTTCATCGCGATCGTGGTCATTATCCATGCGATCACGGTTAACAAATGTTCCATCATCGCTTTCTTCAGCGCAATCGCGGCCAAAATCCTGCGATCGCGATTACAATTATGTTTTCTTCTTCACAGACACCCTTCCGTATAATGGTCATAACATTCTGTACAAAATTCTAAATGATAATTGGTTTGATATATGATAACTAGATTCAAAGGGATACGATATTTATTTTTGGATCATCCCCAAATCCCGAAGTGAGACCACTGACGAAAAAAATTCCTTCTACGCGATCATGGCTTTCCTGCCGTGATCGGAATTCACATAGCTTGGAATGCAGTTTGCTCTTCGCGATCGCGGACCTGACATCTGCGATCGTGATTCATGCCTTTGTCATCATACATCAACAGTTCAAAAGGGCCTAAAAGTTATCTTAAACCACCCCAAGACTCACTCGAGGTCCGAGGAAAACCCGTCTAATCATTCTAACAAGTTTATATACCCTATGTAAACTTGTTCAAAGGTTGGGAACACGAGTTACATCATCAAAACCAAGAATTAAAGATAAAACTCAATTTCTTAAACTCTCTTAACTCTAAAGACTTCATGTTTTGCTGAAGGCGTCCAAATCCAACTTAGACATTCCGAAATTATGCCAAATTTTATGTACAAGTAACAAATCACAATAGGAACCTATTCCAAGGCTCGAAATCTCAAACGGGCATCGATAACACCAAAGTGCACTTAAAATAAAACTTAGGAAATTCTTAAACCTTCAAAATGCCAACTTTCCACATTAGGCACTGAAACGCTCACAGACCATTGTTACTCAACCCGAACATACGCCCAAGTGAAGAATCATCATACAAACCTATTGGAACATTCAAATCCCGATTTCAAGGTTGTTTACTCGAAAGTCAAACCTTGGTCAACTCTTCCAACTTAAAGCTTTCAAATTGAGAATTATCCTTCCAAATCAACTCTGAACTTCCCGAAAATCAAAACCAACCACACATTTAAGTCATGATACATGAAGTGAAGCTACTCAAGGCCTCAAACAGCCAAACGACACGTTACAGCTCAAAATGATCGGTCGGGTTGTTACATTCTCCCCCACATAAACATAAATTTCTCCTCGAATGTGCCAAGAACTATTCTAAATTTGCGCCAAAGTCATTGTTTGACACCACGCGTACCTCCCTCGTGCCACCACAACCCATATGAGCACATCGGCTCAATCCAGGCTCAAGATCCTCCCTGCTACCTTAGCCTCCAAGCCTTAGAACAAAATTCCAACTTCCGAAATTCTCTACCAGGTCTGATTCTAACATACGAACACCGTATCAACCTCAAATTGTTGTACCAAAGCATGTTCATGCACCCATGCTGAACTCACACAATGCCCCACTCAATTCGTATGTTCATAATAATATGCCCCAACTGCAATAATTTAAATAAAACAGTCAAGTGATGCAACTTGATTAAATGAACTCAAAAGATCGTTTGCCAACATATGTAGTATAGAAAAATATCAGAAAACCTACTACGTGTGCCAAGACCTAGTGTCACAAGTCCATAGGCGACTAGTGGAATATACAAGTAGACAAAATAAATATACAACTGTCTGAAAAGGGGTAGACAAAATATCCAAAAATAATAGAAACTCCACAGTGCTGCTGAGGAACGCTGGGAAGAACAGCTCACCGTGTAGTCTAATCCAGAAGTACCCTCACGATCGTGCTCTGGTATGATAACCCGATGCACCAGCCTCAGAACCTGTACAATTAAGTACAGAAGCGTAGCATGAGTACATATAAACAAATATGTACCCAGTGAGTATCCCATCTAAACTTGAAGAAGTAGTGATGAGAGGTAGACGTGTTACTCACTAGGGTCATTAGCAATAATATAATTAGACAGATTTAATCAGGATTAGCAATTATCGAAATCAAATAGACATGGAATATCAAGTATATGAACTACCACCTACTGCAAGTGCCAAATAACAACTATAATAAAAGTCCAACGTCCACTTCCACATAGAACAGTTCATTTGATTACAATAATAAGACTCTCAGTCAAATACATAGCATATAGTATGCCGAGGCATACTGCCGAAGAGACACAAAAATTAAATGTGCACTACCGAAGGGTCGAACGGCTCGAACCATAGATGCATCTATTACCCCGCTCGCGAATCGATCATGTTAAGTGGTTGAAATAATATAAGGCTACCCCGCTCATGAATCATACATGCGACACGGGTGCTCGTACACATACACAGAATTATCAGGAAATTCAGGGAAAATAGAATTCACACTTGGAAAACAAGAATCATGACAACAACAAGATTTGATGTAACCTTCCATTTTCTCATGCTAGTTCAAGGATAATAATCGACTAGGAATACATGCAGGGATACAAGCAAGGCATATATGCATGCTTGTGAGCCCTAAAGACTACCCGGCATAACATAGTAGTAGCTATGCACGGACTCTCGTCACCTCGTGGGTGTGTAGCCCACGCAAATAAGGACAATTCAATCATTTATGATTACGTATGGGGACAATTTCCTCTTACAAGGTTAGAAAGGAGAGTCACCTCGTGCCGAACCTACTTCTCAAACCAAGAACGTGCCTGAAACTCCAAACTCTACACCCGAGGACTCGAAAATAGTCAAGTGTTATATAAATATGTTAATATACATTCAAAAGATGAAATTCTCTTACTAGCTTAGCTAATTCATCATTCTTGAAGAAATCCTAAGATACAACCCCGGGCCCACATGCTAGGATTCCGTAAATTTTCGAAGAAAACACTCACCCATAGCCTAAAGATCATTAATATATAGTTTTTGTATGATTTCATGGTGGAAAAGTGGTTAATTTCTCTAAAGTTCATCAACCTAACTTTCCACTCTAACCCCTTTGATTTACACTAATTGGGTGTTAATCTACCTAAGATTGATGTAATAAACCAACATTTAAATGGAAATTACTTACCTCTTTGTAGCTAAGCCGAGTACCCTCTTGAAAGCTATCAAAATTGCCTATGGTGTGGAAGAAATGGTGAAAAATGGTTAAGTCCCGAATTAAAAGAGCTTACTACCTTCAGTGACCTCGCACCTGTGGCACGAGGACCGCACCTGCAGAATTTGGCAAAGGGACTAAGGATCGCACCTGCGGAGGGGTTTCCGCACCAGCGGACCCGCTCCTGTGGAGAAAGGTCCGCACCTGCGATCTAGGCCTTCTCCCTTATGGGTCATACTTGCGAGGACTTGACCGTAGGGGCGGTCTCGCACCTACAATCTGGGCAACTGCACCTGCGGTCACACCAGACCTGGTGCACCAGCAGCTGAAGCTGCTGGTTTTTGGTCCGGTTTGGTGTCCGAGAGGAACCTGGGCCCACCCAAGCACCCGTGCAATTATACTAAAAAGTCCTAAATCATATTACGGGCTCGCTCGAGCCTTCAGAACACCCAAAGAAACGCTAAAACTCAAAATCACTCCTCAAAACCCCCTAGAATCAAACATAAGAATTTTCAAGTTCTTGAATTTGGTTTCAATGCGCCGAACCGACCTATGCTATTCGGAATGACACTAAATTTTGCAAGACAGTCATATATGACATCACACAACTACTCCCGGTCTAAGAATTCCATTCGGACCTCGATAACACAAAAAATGTTCCAAACCAAATTATGAACTTAAGGAAACTCTATTTTCGCTATTTGGCGTCGAAACACCCCCGGGTCATCCAAAAACCAATTCCGAAAATACGCACAAGTCTGAAATCATCATATGAAGCTACTAGAATCGACGAAACTCGATTCCAAGGTCGTTTACTGAAAATATTGAGCGAAGTCAAACTTGTCCTTAAAAGTCAATCTTAAGGAACCAAGTGTTCCTATATTACTCTACACACTTCCGAATCCGGAACCACCCGTTCCCGCAACTCATGAATCACTGAAAGCCGCTACGGGAAGTCTTATTTAGGGGAACGGGGTCCGAATACGCAAAACGACCGGTCGGGTCGTTACATTCTCCACCTCTTAAACAAATGTTCATCCTCGAACGGGTCTGAATAAGTGTGGATATATGCTCCGCATGTCCTCCTCGGACTCGGAGGTCGCCTTCTCAACTGGTTGCCCCCCCCTACCCCTCGGACCTTCACCACAGAAAATCTCTTGGATCTCAGCTGGTGGTCCTGTCTGTCAATAATGGCAACAGGCTCCCCCTCATAGCCCAACCTCTCATCCAACTGAATATTGTTTAAATCAACCACGTGAGAGAAGTCGGCGTGATATCTCCAGAGCATGGATACACAAAAGACAGGATGGACTCCTGATAAGCTGGGAGGTAGAGCATATGCAACCTCTCCAACACTCCTCAATACCTCGAAGGGACCTATAAACCTCGGGCTCAGCTTGCCCTTCTTCCCGAATCTCATAATGCCCTTCACTGGCGAAACCTTCAGCAGAACCTTATCTCCCTCCAAGAGTGACACATAAGGTGCCCTCTGATCCGCGTAACTCTTCTGTCTGGACTGTGCTGTGTGGAGCCTCTACTGACTCAACTTCACCTTCTCTGAGGCATCTCTCACCAGGTCCATGCCATATAAATTAGCCTCGCTAGGCTCAAACCACCCGATAGGAGAACGACATCGCCGACCATATAAAGCCTCAAATGGAGCCATCTCAATGCTGGACTGATAATTACTATTTTAAGCAAACTCGGCCAAAGGCAAGAACTGGTCCCACTGATCCCCAAAATCAATCACACATGCTCTGAGCATGTCCTCCAGTATCTGAATTGTACGCTACGGCTGACCATCAACCTGTGGATGAAATGATGTGCTGAGGTCTATCTGAGTATCCATCCCTCTATGCAATGCTCTCCGGAAGTGCGAGGTGAACTGAGGGTCTCGATCTAATATAATGGATACCGACACACTATGCAACCGGACTATCTCTCGAATGTAAATCTGGGCTAGCCTCTCAGAAGTATAAGTAGTATCCACAGGAATAAAATGCGCCGATTTGGTCAATCTATCCACCATGACCCAAACTGCGTCAACCTTCCGTAAGGTCTGAGGCAACCCAACCAGGAAGTCTGTTGTGACGCACTCTCACTTCCACTCAGGAATGGGCACCTGCTGAAGTAGTCCTCCTGGCCTCTAGTGCTCATACTTAACCTGCTGGTAGTTAAGACACCTAGCCACATACTCCACAATGTCTTTCATAATCCGCCTCCACCAGAAATGTTGCTTCAGATCACGATACATCTTCGTAGCACCAGGATGAACTGAATATCGCGAACTGTGTGCCTCCTCTAGAATCCTCTGCCTCAAGCTATCAAAATTATGAACACACAAACAACCCTGAAGTCTCAGAACACCATCCTCGCCAATAGTAACCTCATTGGCACCACCATGAACCACTGTCTCCCGTAGCTCTGCCAAGGGTGGATCATCTTAGGATCAACCTTGATGCCCTCTCCGGAACTCATAGTGGCCATATCTCGTACGAAAAGCAGTCTTCGGAACATCTGAGGCCCGAATCTTAAACTGATGATAACCCGATCTCAAGTCTATCTTAGAAAATGCCCTGGCACCCTGCAACTAGTCAAACAAATCATCAATGCGCAGGAATGGATACTTGTTCTCTATGGTGACCTTGTTCAGCTGGCGGTAATCAATACACATATACATGGACCCATCATTCTTCTTCACAAATAGAACTGGAGCACCCCACGATGATACACTCAGTCTGATAAACCCCTTAGCCAACAACTCCTCTAGCTTCTCCTTAACCTTATTCAACTCCTTAGGAGCTATTCAACTCCTTCAACTCCTTCAACTCCTTAGGAGACATAAGGTACGGAGGAATCAAAATAGGCTGAGTATCTGGAGCTAAATCAATGCATAAATAAATATCACGATCCGCAGGCATGCCTGGAAGGTCTGAAGGGAATACATCAACAAACTCTCAAAAAGTGGGCACTAAATCAATCGTCGGAGACTCGACAATTGTGTCCCGCACATAAGCAAGATACGCCAAACAACCCTTCTCGACCATATGTTGAGCCTTCAGCAACAGAATAACCCTACTTGCTGCACTAACCGAGGAACCTCTCCACTCCAGCCTAGGTAACTCAGGCATGGCCAAAGTAACCGTCTTGGCAGGGCAATCCAAGATGGCATGATGAGGAGATAGCGAGTCCATGCCCAGGATAATTTCAAAATCAACCATATCGAGCAATAAGAGGTCCGCTCTAGTCTCGAACCCATAGAATGTGATCACAGAAGATCGATAAATCTTGTCTACCACTAAAGAATCACCAACTGGAGTGGATACATATATGGAAGAACCCAAGGACTCACGAGGAGCATCCAGAAAACAAGCAAACAAGGCTGGCACATATGAATAAGTAGATCATGGATCAAATAGCACGGATGCCTCTCTACCACATACTGAAATAATACCTGTGCTCGGGCCGGAATGGCGTAGAATCTGGCTGGAGTACTTCAAGACTGACCTCTGCTGGACTGAATATGAGCTAGCTGAGCTCCCTTTGCCTAGCCTCCACCTCTGGGACGACCTCTACTATCCTGTCCTCCACCTCTAGGTGGACGGGGCGCATGTGTTGAGAATGCGGGCTGATAACTTTGCTGAATAGCCTTGCCCCGGAACCTGGGACAAGTCCTCCTCATATGGCCTGAATCCCCACACTCATAACACCTCGCTGGATGCATGGCTTGCTTCCCTGAAGAAGACCCCTGAATAGCTGGGGGACGATGAGAACTCTCTGGCATGTCACTGAAGTAAGGACTAGGAGACCTTAGATGACCTGAATACCCGCCGGAGGGACCCTGAATAGCTGGTGGGCGGTAAGAAATCTCCGGCATGGTGCTGAAATAAGGTCTCGTTGGAGCACCAAGAGAAGGTGGTGGAGGAGCTGAATATGGAGGCCTGCTGGGCTGGCCTCTACTGAGCTGACCTCTACCCCTGGCTGGGGCACCTCTGAAATCTCCAGAAAATCTAGCTCTCTTGTCCTGCTGACCCTGATAAAGAGTATCTATCTCCACCTCTCGGGCCATGTTGGCCCTAATACCTGAGTGTAGCCCAGCTACAAACCTCCGCACTCTCTCATCATAAGTAGGAAGAATCATGAGGGCATGGCGGGACAACTCTTAAAACCTGGCCTCGTAGTCTGTCACTTACATCTGCCCCTGCTCCAGCTGCTCAAACTCGTACCGCATCTCTTCCCTCTTTGGGGGTGGAATATACCTGTCCAGGAACAGCTGAGTGAACTGCTCCCATGTGATAGTAGGGGAACCTGCTGGCCTACCAAGGATAAATGACTGCCACCATCTACGGGCCCTGCCCTCTAACCGGAAAGCAGTGAAGTCGACTCCATGGAACTCCAAAATCATGATGTGTGTGCAGTCTGTCCCTGCACCTATCAATAAAGTCTTGAGCATCCTCTCCTTTCTCACCTTCGAAGACAGGAGGGTGCAACCGATTCCATCTATCAAGTAGCTTCTGCAGATCGTCGTTCGCAGCTGGTCTGAGCTTTGGCGCTTCTACTGCTGGCTGTGCTCCACCCACAGGCAGAGTACCCGGAGTCTGATATACTGCCGCTGCATGACCTGCGGCCTGGGCGGTAGGGGTCTGAACTCCCCCTCCCACCTGAGATGTAGCAGGATCCGCTAGAAATAAACCAGCCTTGGTCATAGCGTCCATGAACTGCATCATACTGCCCATGATCTCCTGAAAACATGGTGCATCCATGAAATCTGCTAGGGCAGGATCTGTGGGAGGCACCTCGTCCTGCTCCTCAATGAAAGGATCCTCTAAGGGTGCTAATGGAGCAACTTTGGGATGCCCTCGTCCCCTACCTCAGGTCAGCGCCCTCCCCGAGCCTCTGCCACGGCCCCGGATGGCGGGGGTAGCGACATCTCCCGAGTCTGGAATGTCAACTGCACGAGTCCTCACCATTTGTGAGAGAATAGAAGAATGAGATTTAGTAAGACCATCGACTGCACGGTAGAATAAGAATAAAGAGAGGTTTCTTAACACCCTATAGCCTCCCGAAGATAAATATCGACGTCTCTGTATCGATCGACAAGACTCTACTAGGTTTGTCTGTGACTTGTGAGACCTACGTGAACCTAGAGCTCTGATACCATGTTGTCACGACCCAAATTCCAATTCAGGTCGTGATGGCGCCCAAATCCGGAGTCGGGCAAGCCACCATCAATTTACTAGTGAGATTACTTTACTTATTTAAATCTTTAAGTACTTGTCAAATTTCAGATTTAGAAATCATTTAAAGAAAACAGTCAAGTGATGCAACTTGATTAAATGAACTCAAAAGATCGTTTGCCAACATATGTAGTATAGCAAAATATTAGAAAACCTACTACGTGTGCCAAGACCTAGTGTCACAAGTCTATAAGCGACTAGTGGAATATACAAGTATACAAAATAAATATACAACTGTCCGAAAAAGGGTAGACAGAAATATCCAAAAGTAATATAAACTCCTCAATGCTGCTGAGGAATGCCGGGAAGAGAAGCTCACCATGTAGTCTAATCCAGAAGTACCCTCATGATCGCGCTCCGGTATGATAACCAGATGCACCAGGCTCAGAACCTATACAATTAAGTACAAAAGCGTAGCATGAGTACATATAAACAAATATGTACCCAGTGAGTATCCCGTCTAAACTCGAAGAAGTAGTGACGAGAGGTAAACGTATTACTCATTAGGGTCATTAGCAATAATATAATTAGACAGATTTAATTTGGATTAGCAATTATGGAAATCAAGTAGACATGGAATATTAAGTATATGAACTACCACCTACTGCAAGTGCCAAATAATAACTATAATAAAAGTCCAAAATCCCCTTCCACATAGAACAGTTCATTTGATAACAATAATAAGACTCTCAGTCCAATACATAGCACATAGTATGCCGAGGCGTACGGCCGAAGCGACGCAAAAATTAAATGTGCACTGCCGAAGGGTCGAACAACTCGAACCATAGATGCATCTATTACCCCGCTCGCGAATCGATCATGCGACTCAATTGACGTAATATAAGGCTACCCCGCTCACGAATCATACATGTGACACGGGTGTCGTATACATACAGAGAATTATCAGGAAATTCAGGGAACATAGAGTTCACACTTGGAAAACAAGAATCATGGCAACATCAAGATTTGATGTAACCTTCCATTTTCTCATTCTAGTTCAAGGATAGTAATCGACTAGGAATACATGCAGGGATACAAGTTAGGCATATAAGCATGCTTGTGAGTCCTAAAGACTACCTGGCATAACATAGTAGTATCTATGCACGGACTCTCGTCACCTCGTGCATGCGTAGCCCCCGCAAATAAGGACAATTCAATCATTTATAATTTCCTATGGGGACAATTCCCTCTTACAAGGTTAGAAAGGAGACTCACCTCGTGCCGAACCTACTTCTCGAACCAAGAATGCGCCTGAATCTCAAAACTCTACACCCGAGGACTCGAAACTAGCCAAATGTTATATAAATACGTTAATATACACTCAAAAGTATGAAATTCTCTTACTAGCTTAGCTAATTCATCATTCTTGAAGAAATCCTAAAATACTCCCCTGGGCCCACATGCTCGGATTTCGGAAATTTTCGAAGAAAACACTCACCCATTGCCTAAGACTCATTAATATATAGTTTTTGTATGATTTCATGGTGGAAAAGTGGTTAATTTCTCTAAAGTTCATCAACCCTGGGTTTCCACTCTAACCACTTTGATTTACACTAATTGGGTGTTAATCTACCTAAGATTGATGTAATAAACCAACATTTAAATGGAAATTACTTACCTCTTAGTATCTAGGCCGAATATCCTCTTGAAAGCTCTCAAAATCGCCTATGGTGTGGAAGAAATGGTGAAAAATGGTTAAGTCCCGAATTAAATGAGCTCACTACGTTTAGTGACCTCGCACCTGTGGTCTCGCATCTGCGAGCCAAGGCTCGCACCTGCGAAATTTGGCAAAGGGACTGGGGATCGCACCTGCGGAGGGGTTTCCGCACCAACGGACCTGCTCCTGCGGAGAAAGGTCCGCACATGAGATTTGGGCCTTCTCCCTTATGGGTCGCACCTGGGAAGCCTTGACCGCAGGGGCTGTCTCGCACCTGCGATCTGGGCAACCGCACCTGCGGTCACACCAGACCTTGTGCACCAGCAGCTGAAGATGCTGGGTTTTTGCCCCATTTGGTGTCCGGGAGGCACTTGGGCCCACCCCATCCCCCGTGGAATTATACCAACAAGTCTTAAATCATATTACGGACTCGCTCGAGCCTTCGGAACACCCAAAACAACACTAAAACTCAAAATCACTCCTCAAAACCCCCTAGAATCAAGCTTAAGAATTTTCAAGTTCTTGAATTGGCTTTCAATGCGCCGAACCGACCTATGCCTCAGAATGACACAAAATTATGCGAGCTAGTCATAAATGACGTAACGAAACTACTCCCGATCTCGGAATTCCGTTCAGACCTCGATAACACAAAAACACGTTCCAAACCAAATTATGAACATAAGGAAACTCTATTTTCAGTCTTTGGCATCGAAACGCTCCCGGGTCATCCAAAAACCCATTACGGACATACGCACAAGTTCAAAATTATCATACGAAGCTACTAGAATAGGAAAAACTTGATGCCGAGGTCATTTACTCAAAATGTTGAGTGAAGTCAAACTTGGCCTTAAAAGCCAATCTTAAGGAACCAAGTGTTCCTATATTACTCTACACACTTCTGAATCCCGAACCACCCGTCCCTATAAGTTATGAATCACTGAAATCTACTACGGGAAGTCTTATTTAGGGGAACGAGGTTCGAATATGCAAAAAGACCGGTCGGCAGCTAGGGTTACGGTGAATGGTTCTATGCGTATGTGTATTGATTATCGGCAGCTAGGGTTACGGTGAAGAACCGGTATCCCTTACGTCGTATAGTGTTTGATCATTTGCAAGGTTCCAGGGTATTTTCCAAGATTGACTTGTGTTCCCGCTATGATGAGTTGAAGATTCGGGGGCCAAACATTCCGAAGACTTCTTTCAGGACTAGATATGGTCATTATGTGTTTCTGGTTATGTCATTCGGGCTGACCAATGCCCCACCAGCCTTTATGCACTTGGTACACAGTGTATTATGCCCGTACCTGGATTCATTCGTCATCATGTTTATTGATGATATCTTGGTGTATTCCCAATATCGGGAGGATGATAAGCAGCATTTGAGGGTTGTGCTTCAGACTTAATTATGTGTGAGTTCTGGCTTAATTCTGTAGATTTCTTGGGAAACGTGGTGTCCAATGAGGGTATTCAGGTTGATTCGAAGAAGCTAGAGGTGGTTCAGAGCTGGCCTAGACCGTCATCAGCTACCGAGATTCGTAGTTTCCTTGGTTTGGCAGGGTACTATCGCCGTTTCGTAGAGGGATTTTCATCTATTGCAGCACCTATGACCAGACCCAGAAGGGTGCTTAGTTCAGGTGGACTGAGGAGTGTGAGGAGCGCTTTAGAAGCTCAAGTCAGCTTTGACTACAGCTCTAGTATTGATTTTGCCTACGGGTTCAGGTTCTTATACAGTTTACTGTTATGCCTCGAGAGTTGGCGTTGGAGCGGTTTTGATGCAGGATGGTAGGGTAATTGCCTAAGCGTCCAGACAGTTGAAGGTGCACAAAAATAATTATCCAGTGCACGATCTAGAGCTTACAGCTATTGTCCACGCCTTGAAGATTTGGCGTCATTATTTGTATGGAGTGCATTGTGAGATTTTCACTATCACCACAGTTTGCAACATCTGCTTAAGCAGAAGGATCTAAGTTTGCGTCAGAGGAGGTGGTTGGAGCTTCTCAAGGATTATGACCTCACTATTTTATATCATTCGGGGAAGGCCAATGTAGTGGCCGACGCCCTGAGTTGCATAGCATAGAGTTTGGGGAGTCTAGCCTACCTTCCAGTAGTAGAGCGGCCATTATCCCTTGATGTTCAGACTTTAGCGGGTCAGTTGGTGAGATTAGATCTATCAGATCCCCTTCGGGTATTGGCTTGTGTAACCTCCAGGTATTCTCTTTATGATCAGATTAGAGCATGCTAGGGTGATGACCCACACTTGCTCGTCCTTCAGGATAGGGTTAGTCGTAGTGATGCTAGGGATGTTGTTATTAGTGATGATGGGGTCATAAGGATGCAGGGCCGGATTTGCGTGCCCAATGTGGATGGACTTCGAGATTTGATTCTAGTTGAGGCCCATAGTTCGCGGTATTCCCTCCATCCGGGTGCCACGATGATGTATTAGGATCTGAAACAACATTATTGGTTTAGGCGGATCAAGAGGGATATTGTTGAGTTCGTGGCTCAGTATCTCAATTGTCAGCAAGTCAAGTATGAGCACCAGAGACCAGGTGGTTTGATTCTATAAGTGGGAGCGAATCACCATGGACTTTGTAGTTTGCTCCCACGGACTTCGAGGAGGTTTGATTCTATAAGGGTTATTGTGGATCGGCTGACCAAGTCCATGCACTTCACTCCTGTTGGTACTACTTATTCTTCGGAGCGGTTAGCTGAGATTTATATCAAGGAGATTGTATGATTGCATGGGGTTCCAGTTTCTAGCATTTCTGACAGAGGTACTCAATTCACATCTCACTTTTGGAGATCCATACATAGAGAGTTGGGTGCTCAGGTCGAGTTGAGCACAACTTTTCATCCTATGACCGACGGGCAGTCGTAGCGTACTGTTCGGATTTTGGAGGATATGTTGCGTGCATGTGTCATTGATTTTGGGGGTTCATGGGATAAGTTTCTGCCACTCGTGTAGTTCACATATAATAATAGTTATCGGTCGAGTATCCAGATGGCCCCGTATAAGGCTTTATATGGTAGGAGGTACAGATCTCCGGTTGGTTGGTTCGAGCCGGGCGAGGCTACGCTATTGGGCATAGACTTGGTTCATGATGCGTTGGGTAAGGTAAAGTTGATTCAGGAGCGGGTTCGCACAGCGCAGTCTAGGCAAAAGAGTTATGCCGACCGGAAGTTCCGAGATATGTCTTTCATGGTTGGAGAGAAGGTGACGGTGAAGGTGTCACCCATGAAGGGTGTTATGAGGTTCGGGAAGAGGGGAAAGCTGAGTCCCAGGTTCATTGGTCCATTTGAGGTGCTTCGGAGGATTGGGGAGGTGGCTTATAGGCTTAGCTTGCCTCCTAGCTTATCGAGTATTCATCCGGTGTTCCATGTTTTGATGCTCTGAAAGTATGTTTCTAACACGTCCCATGTTTTGGACTTTATCACGGTTCAGCTCGAGGGTTATATGTCATTAAGGTAGATCCAGTGGCTATTTTGGGTCGCCAGGTCATAAAGCTGAGGTCTAAGGATTTAGCTTCTGTGAAGTTTCAGTGGAGAGGATAGCGGATGGAGGATACAACATGGGATACCGCACGGGAGATGCAGAACATATATCCTCACTTATTCGAGACTCCAAGTAAGTTTCTAGACCTGTTTGAGGACGAACGTTTGTTTAAGAGGGGGAGAATGTAACGACCCGACCGGTCGTTCTGTGAGATTTGCCCTGTTTCCCCCGTTTCTTATTTATCGTATGTTGCTTAGCCTATTTTTTTTGTACTGGGTCGGTTGGTTCGGGTTCGGGGTGGTCGTGGTGAGAACTGAGACATAAGTCTCTTAAATTAGCTTAATAGTTAAAAAAGTCAATTGGAAATTGACTTATTGATAAACGACCTCGGATGCAGATTTTATGGCTTTGATAGCTTCGTTAGGTGATTTGGGACTTAGGAGTGTGTTCGGAATGAAGTTTTGATGTCCGGTGTAGAATAAGGCTTGAATTGGCAAAAGTTAGTTTTTGGCGATTTCTGGTCGGCAGTGGAAAATAGGCCATCGGGGTCGGAATGGAATTTCGGAAGTTGGAGCACGTTTGTAATGTCATTTTGGATATGTGTTCAAATTTTCAGGACAATCGGATGTGTTTTGTTTGGTTTCGGCATCATTGGCGATATTTAGAAGTTTCAAAGTTCAAAGGCTTGAATTTGATGTAATTTTGGTGCTTTTGCGTTGTTTTTTGTGTTTCGAAGACGAGATTAAGTTTGAATGATGTTATAGGGTGTGTTGGTAGGTTTGGTTGAGGTCTCGGGGCCTCGGGTTTGTTTTGAATTCTCAAACGGGCACTTTCGGTCTTTGGGAGATTGTTGGTTTTCTAGTGTTCTGGCAGCAGTGATTTCTCCATTGCGATCGCATGAGTTCATCAGCGATCACGTAGAGTAAAGTCGGAGGCAGGCAGATTTGTTCTATGTTATCACATAAGGTGGTTTGAGATCTCATTGGTTGGACAGCCAGAGCAGTGCAGTCGCGTGGTGTATTGTGCGATCGCGTAGAAGAAAAAGGGGGCGCGTGAGGTTGTTCCAATTGTTCTTCGCGACCGTGTGAATGGGTATGCAATCGCATATGTCATGGAGTCGAAGCTTCACAATTGCATGTGGAATGGTACGATCTCAATGGGTAAAATTTTGATGCAGTTAGTTTGTTCTTCGCGATCGCGTGGGTGGTCCCGCGATTGAAGTGAGTTAATGTATAGTGCTGGGCAGAATGTTTTAACAGGCCATTTTTGCGAGATTAGTTCATTTTTCCTCCATTATTGAACGGGTTTATAGATCTTTGAGAGGGTTTGATGAGGAAACCAAAGTGAATCACTTAGAGGTAAGGTTTTAAACTTCATAACTCATTTCTCTGTCGTTTTCTATGTAATTAAACCAGAAATTTGTTGAATTAAAACCCAAAATTAGGGAGATTAGGTGCATGAGAATTTGAAAACTTTTTTGATGATTTGAGTGGGAAATTGTGGTCCGATTTTGGTGTTCTTAGTATGTATAGAAATGTGGGAGGACGAGGATTCTAGTGATGTATATTTTATCATATTCCGAGATGTGGGCTCGAGGCTCAAGTTTGGCCGAATTTCGAGAATTGTGGCTAACTTGACAATTTTCGATGGGGTTTTGTTCCTTTAGCATATATTGATGATGTTAATCTGGATTTGGTTAGATTCGGAGCAATCGGGGGCCGATTTGATGGACAAGGGCATCACAGATTAGTATTGTGGCCCGGTAGAGGTAAGTAATGGCTATAAATCGTGTCCTGAGGGTATGAAACCCCGGACTTCATATTTCTCACTATTTTTAGAATGGAGCACATGTCGGATGACGAGTATGTGGCGCGCGCTGATTTTTTTATTTGACTTGGTCCTCTCCGTGGCAACTATTGAGTTGCGTATTTTTACTCTAAATCATATGTTGAATTGTGTTCTAAAATTATTGATATATTTGGGCTATAAGCCATGTTTGGGGCCTCGTGCCGACTTGTTTAGACACCTTGGGGTCTTTTTACTGGTATTTTCCTCACTGTGTTGACTTATGATTTACACTCAGTCATGTTATGTTTAACTGATTTCGAAACGTAACCTTATTTACACTATTTTGACATATAAAATGATGTTTTGGGTCAAGTACCTCGTTTTACTGATACACCCAAGGAGCTTTTGAGTGGTTCTTACTGAGTGAGGCCGAGGGCCTGATTGTGAGGATATGATAGGCCACGAGGTGGCTTGATATTAGCGCTTGAGCTGAAGGAGCCCCTCCGGAGTCTGTACACACCCCCAGTGAGTGCAGGTACCTACTGAGTGCGACTGCCGAGAGCCGAGTGCCAAGTGTTTGGGAGGCATGCGTGACAGTGAGGTTGCCCGAGGGGCTGATACTGAGTGACTGTGAGGCATGTTGACTGATGTTCTGCCCGTGGGGCGATTTATGATTTATGTTTTTGCCCGAGGGGCTATTTATGACTTATTTCATTTTACACTAAATTATTCAGGTGTTTTTATTTCTGAAATTGTTGGAAAACACATTTTTCAAAGGATTTTACTTAAGTTGGCTTTGAAGGCATGTTGATTTAATATATATATATATATATATATATATATATATATATATATATATATATACACACACTATTGGAAAGAAAGGCTGTGGATATTGTGAACTGATGATTTGATTTTATGTGTTTCTTACTGCTTAGACTTGATTTATTTCCATTACTACTGAGTTGACGTACTCACATCACTCCCTGCACCCCTGTGTGCAGATACAGGTGCTGATACTGAGCGTTAGCCATCTATTCCATGGGGAAGTGGAGTTCGGGACATAGAGGTAGTTATTCATCGTCCACAACATCTTTGTTTTCTAGGTCTTCATGAGACCTTAGCTCAGGTATTGACTGTGTGTACCACCCTTGCTCAGGCAGTTGCCGCTACTTCTCAAGACTGGGGAGGCAGTTAGTCTCCAGTTGCCCAGAAACCTGAGTAGGGTACTTAGGGCCATCAGACACCGGGGGCGGTTCTAGCCCAGCAGGTTGCTTCGGTTCGAGACTTCGTGGTTCCAGCTATTCGAGAGGACGAGCAACATAGACTGGAGAGTTTAGTAGACTTCAGCCTCCGACATTCAGTGGTGTTGTGGGCGAGGACGCCCAGGGTTTACTAGATAAGTGTCAAAGGATGTTGCGTACTGCCAAATTTTGGAGACCAATGGGGTCTCGTTTGCTACTTTTCAGTTTTCTGGTGCTGATTTCACTTGGTGGGAGTCTTTTGAGAGGCGTAGGCCTGTTGGTTCATCACCCCTCACCTGGAAGCAGTTCTCTACTATCTTTTTGGAGAAGTATGTACCCAGTCTCACAGAGAGGAGCAGTGTAGGCATTTTGAGCAGCTGCGTCAAGGGGATCTATTAGTGACACAATATGAGATGCGATTTTCGGAGTTGGCTCGTCATGCGACTGAGTTGGTCCATATTTATAGGGACAGTATTAGGAGGTTCGTGGATGGCCTCACTTATCAGCTCCACCTTTTCATGACTCGGGAGAGGGTATCAGATACTACATTCGAGCAGGTTGTTGATATTGCTCGAGATATTGAGTCGGTTTGCTGCAAGGAGCGGGATGAGAGGGCCAAGAGGCATCCTGGATCCGGTGGTTCTAGTAGGGGCAGTTTTAGTATGGTAGAGTCCGTTCATTTAGGCCTCCTCAGTCAGTCCGCTCAGCCTATAGTGGTGCATCTTCGGGGAATGGTCCCCGCGGTTCTCAACCATGCCATTTTTCATTCGGTGCCATCCCAGCCTAGAGTGCAGCTCGAGCACCACCAATTCAGAATTCCTCTATGCATGATTCTTCTAGTTGCCATTCTAGTGCCAAGGGTTTCTATCAGACCTCTTCTCAAGCTTCAGGGAGTTGCTTTGAGTGCGGCGAGTTTGGGCACATGTGAAGGCAGTGTCCACATCGTCCATGTGGTTCTTCTCAGTAGAGGGATAACCCTCGACTTCAGCTCCAGTTACTTCACCACCCGCCCAGACAGCCAGGAGTGGTAGTTAGTCAGCTAGAGGCCGCCCTAGAGGGGGAGGTTGAGCAGGTGGAGGTCACGCTCATATGTATGAGTTTCCAGCCAGGCCATATGCTATGGCCTCCGATACAGTGATCGCAGGTATTGTCTTATTCTGTCGCCGAGATGCTTTGGCTTTATTTGACCCTGGTTCTACATATTCCTATGTTTCATCATATTTTGCCCATTTTCTGGATATGCCCCGTGAGTCGTTAGTGACGTCTGTTCATGTGTCTACTCTGGTAGGCGATACTATTGTTGTGGTCCGCGTTTATTGGTCGTGTGTGATATCTATTGGAGGTCTGGAGACCCGAGTGGACGTATTGTTACTTAGTATGGTCGATTTTGATGTCATATTGGGCATGGGTTGGTTATCTCCGTGTCATGTTGTTCTTCATTGTCACGCTAAGAACGTGGCCTTAGCTATGAAACGATGTTCGAGGGTTGAGTGGAAAGGTTCTTCTGAGTATATGCCTAGTAGGGTGATTTCCTACCTGAAGACTCAGCGTATGGTTGAGAAGGGGTGTTTATCTTATCTAGCTTTTGTGAGGGATATCAGTTGTGAGACTCCCACTATTGATTCGGTTCCTATGGTTGTGACTTTCCGGACGTGTTTCCTGCAGACCTACCAAGCATGCCACCTAACAGAGACATTGATTTTGGTATTGACCTAGTGCCAGGCGCCCAGCCTATTTCTATTCCACCTTATCGTATGGCACCAACAAAGTTAAAGGAATTAAAGGAGCAGCTTCAGGAACTCATAGATAAGGGGTTCATTCAGCCTAGTATGTCACCTTGGGGTACACCTGTGTTGTTTATAAAGAAGAAGAATGGTTATATGCATATGTGTATTGATTATCCGCATCTTAACAGGCTTACCGTGAAGAACCTGTATCCCTTGCCTCGTATAGATGACCTGTTTGATCAGTTGCAAGGTGTCAGGGTACTTCCCAAGATTGACTTGTGTTCCGGCTATCATCAGTTGAAGATTCGGGGGCCAGACATTCCGAATACCGCTTTGAGGACTAGATATGGTCATTATGGGTTTCTGGTTATGTCATTCGGGCTGACCAATGCCCTAACAGCCTTTGTGCACTTTATGCACAGTGTATTTCGGCCGCATCAGGATTCTTTCGTCATCGCGTTTATTGACGATATCTTGGTGTATTTCCAATATCGGGAGGATGATAAGAAAAATTTGAGAGTTGTGCTTCAGACCTTGAGGGAGAAGAGATTGTATGCAAAATTTTCGACGTGTGAGTTCTAGCTTGTTTTGGTAGAGTTCTTGGGGAACGTGGTGTCTAGTGAGGGTATTCAGGTTGATCCGAAGAAGATAGAGGCGGTGTAGAGCTAGCCTACACCGCCATCAGCTACCGAGATTTGCAGTTTCCTTGGTTTGGCAGGGTACTATCGCCATTTTGTAGAGGGATTTTCATCTATTGCAGCACCTATGACCAGACTGACCCAGAAGGGTGCTCAGCTCAGGTGGACTGAGGAGTTTAAAGAGAGATTTTAGAAGCTCAAGTCTGCTTTGATGACAACTCCGGTATTGATTTTACCTACGGTTCAGGTTCTTATACAGTTTATTGTGACACCTAGAGAGTTGGCCTTGGAGTGATTTTGATGTAGAATGGTAGGGTAATTGCCTCCGCGTCCAGACTGTTGAAGGTGCACGAGAAGAATTATCCAGTGCACGATCTTGAGCTAGTAGCTATTGTGCACGCCTTGAAGATTTGGCGTCATTATTGTATGGAGTGCATCGTGAGATTTTCACTAATCACCGTAGTTTGCAGCATCTTTTTAAGTAGAAGGATCTGAATTTGCGTCAGAGGAGGTGGTTGGAGCTTCTCAAGGATTATGACCTCACTATTTTATATCATCCGGGGAAGGCACATGTAGTGGCCGATGCCCTGAGTCGCATAACAGAGAGTTTGGCGAGTCTAGCCTACCTTCCAGTAGTAGATTGGCCATTATCCCTTGATGTTCAGGCTTTAGCGGATCAGTTGGTGAGATTGGATCTATCAGAGCCCCTGTGGGTATTGGCTCGTGTAGCCTCCAAGTCTTCTCTTTATGATCAGATTAGAGCACGCCAGTATGATGATCCACACTTGCTCGTCCTTCAGGACAGGGTCCATCACGGTGATTCCAGGGATGTGGTTATTAGTGATGATGGAGTCATGAGGATGCAGGGCCGGATTTGCATGCCCAATGTGGATGGACTTCGAGATTTGATTCTAGCTGAGGTCCATAGTTCGCGGTACTCCCTCCATCCGGGTGCCGCGAAGATATATGAGGATCTGAAACAGCATTATCAGTGCAGGCAGATGAAGAGGGATATTGTTGAGTTCGTGGCACGGTATCTCAACTGTCAGCAGGTCAAGTTGAAGTGGGAGCGAATCACCATGGACTTTATAGTTAGTTTCCCACGGACTTCGAGGAGGTTTGATTCTATATGGGGGGTTATGGATTGGGGACCAAATCCGCGAACTTCATTCATGTTGGTACTACTTATTCTTCGGAGCGGTTAGCTGAGATTTATATCAGGGAGATTGTCCGATCGCATGGGGTTCCGATTTCTATCATTTCTGACAGAGGTACTCAATTCACATGTTAGTTTTGGAGAGTCGTACAAAGAGAGTTGGGTACTCAGGTCGAGTTGAGCACATCGTTTCATCCTTAGATCGACGGGAAGTCGTATCGTACTATTCAGATTTTGGAGGATATGTTGCGTGCATGTGTCATTGATTTTGGGGTTTCATGGGATCAGTTTCTGCCACTCGCGGAGTTTGCATATAATAATGGTTGTCAGTCAAGTATCCAATGGCCCCGTATGAGGCTTTATATAGTAGGAGGTGCAAATCTCTGTTTGGTTGGTTCGAGCAGGGCGAGGCTAGGCTATTGGGCACAGACTTGGTTAAGGATGCGTTGGGTAAGGTGAAGTTGATTCAGGAGCAGCTTCGCACGACACAGTCTAGGCAAAAGAGTTATGCGGACCGGAAGGTCCGAGATGTGTCTTTCATGGTTGGGGAGAAGGTGATGCTGAAGGATTCATCCATGAAGAGTGTTATGAGGCTCGGGAAGCCATTTGAGGTGTTTCAGAGGATTGGGGAGGTGGCTTATAGACTTGCCTTGCCTCCCAGCTTATCGAGTATTCATCCGGTGTTCCATGATTCGATGCCCTGGAAGTATGTTGGTGATCCATCCCATGTTTTGGAATTCAGCACGGTTCGGCTCGAGGGTGATATGTCATATGAGGTAGAGCCAGTGGCTATTTTTGGTCGTCAGGTCAGAAAGCTGAGGTCTAAGGATATAGCTTCAGTGAAGCTTTAGTGGAGAGGACAGCCGGTGGAGGATGCCACCTGGGATACCGAGCGGGAGATGCAGAGCAGATATCGTCAATTATTCGAGACTCCAGGTATGTTTCTAGACCCATTTGAGGACGAACGTTTGTTTAAGAGGGGGAGAATGTAACGACCCGGCTAGTCGTTCCGTGAGATTTTCCTCGTTTCCCCATTTTCTTCTTTATCGTATGTTGTTTAGCCTATTTTTGTTAATTGGGTCGGTTGGTTCGAGTTCGGAGTGGTCGTAGTGAAAACTGAGACACTTAGTCTCTTAAATTAGCTTAATAGTTGAAAAAGTCAACTAGGAGTTGACTTATTGATAAACGACCTCGGAATGCGGATTTTATGGCTTGGATAGCTTTGTGAGATGAGTTTGGTCTTAGGAGTGCGTTCAGGATGAAGTTTTGACGTCCGGGTAGAATTAGGCTTGAATTGGCGAAAGTTAGTTTTTGGCGATTTCCGGTCGGCAGTGGAAAATAGTCTATCGGGGTCGAAATGGAATTTCGAATGTTGGAGAAATTTCGTAATGTCATTTTGGATATGTGTGCAAATTTTTAGGACAATCAGATGTGTTTTTGTTGGTTTCGTCATCATTGGAGAAATTTAGAAGTTTCAAAGTTCATAGGCTTGAATTTGATGTAATTTTGGTGTTTTTGCGTTGTTTATTGAGTTTCGAAGGCTCGATTAAGTTTAAATGATGTTATGGGGTGTGTTGGTAGGATTGGTTGAGTTCCCAGGGGCCTCGGGTGTGTTTCAAATCCTCAAACGGGCAATTTCGGTCTTTGAGAGATTGTTGGTTTTCTGGTGTTTTGGAACCAGTGATTTCTTCACCGCGATAGCGTGAGTTCATCTGCGATCGCGTAAAGTAAAGTCGGAGGTAGGAAGATTTTTTCTATGCGATTGCATAAGGTGGTTTGCGATCGCATAGGTTGGGCAGCCAAAGCAGTGCGGTCGCGTGGTGTATTGTGCGATCGCGTAGAAGAAAAAGGAGGCGCGTGAGGTTGTTGCAATTGTTCTTCGCTACCACGTGAATGGGTACGCGATCGCATAGGTCATGGAGTCGAAGCTTTGTAATCGTGTGTGGAATGGTGCGATGGAAATGGGTAAAATTTGGAGGCAGTTAGTTTGTTCTTCGCGATCGCGTGGGTGGTCCCGCGATCGCAGTGAGTTAATGTATAATGCTGGGCTGAATGTTTTAAAAGGCCATTTTTGCGAGATTAGTTCATTTTTCCTCCATTATTGAACGTTTTTAGAGCTCTTTGAGGGTATTTGAAGAGGAAATCAAAGGGAATCACTTGAAGGTAAGGTTTTCAACTTCATAACTCGTTTCTATGCCGTTTTCTGAGTAATTAAATCGGAAATTTGTTGAATTTAAACACAACGTTGGGGAGATTAGGGGCATGAGAATTGGAAAATTCTTTTGATGATTTGAGTGGGCAATTGTGGTCCGATTTTGGTGTTCTTGGTATGTATAGAATTATGGGAGGATGAGGATTCTAGTGATGTAAATTTTATCGAATTCCGAGATGTGGGCTCGGGTTTGGCCAAATTTCGAGAACTGTGTCTAAATTGACAAGTGTGTATTGGGTTTTGTTCCTTTAGCATATATTGATGATGTTAATCTGGTTTTGGTTAGATTCGGAGCAATCGGGAGCCGATTTGAGGGGCAAGGGCATCACGGATTAGTATTCTGGCCCGGTAGAGGTAAGTAATGGCTGTAAATCTTGTCTTGAGGGTATGAAACCCCAGACTTCATATTTCTCACTATTTTTAGAATGGCGCACATTTCAGATGAAGAGTATGTGGCGTGCACTATTTTTTGGGTTGGACTTGGTACTCTACATGGCAACTATTGAGTTGCGTATTTTTACTCTGAATCATATGTTGAATTGTGTTCTAAAACTATTGATATATTTGGGCTATAAGCCATGTTTGGGGCCTCGTGCTGACTTGTTTAGACACCTTGGGGGTTTTTTACTGCTATTTTCCTCACTGTGTTGACTTATGATTTACACTCAGTCATGTTATGTTTAACTTATTTCGAAATTCAGCCTTATTTATACTATTTTGAGATATAAAATGATGCTTTGGGTCGAGTACCCCGCTTTACTAATACGCCCGAGGTGCTTTTGAGAGCATCTGACTGAGTGAGGACGAGGGCCTGATTGTGAGGATATGATACGCCACGAGGTGGCTTGATATTAGCGCTTGGGCTGAAGGAGCCCCTCTGGAGTCTGTACACACCCTCGGTGAGCGCAGGTACCTACTGAGTGCGATTTCTGAGTGACGAGCGATTAGGAGGCATGAGTGACATTGAGTGACTGTGAGGCATGCTGAGTGATATTCTGCATGAGGGGCAATTTATGATTCATTTTTTTGCCCGAGGGGCTATTTATGACTTATTTCATTTTACACTAAATTATTCAGGTGTTTTTATTTCTAAAATTATTGGAAAACACAATTTTCAAAGGATTTTACTGAAGTTGGCTTTAAGGCATGTTGATTTAATATATATATATATATATATATATGTATGTATATACTGTTGGAAATAAAGGTTGTGCATATTGTGAACTGATGATTTGATTTTATGTGTTTCTTATTGCTTATACTTGATTTATTTCCATTACCACTGAGGTGTGCTGATACAGGTGCTGATACCTAGCGTTAGCCATCTATTCCGTGCAGAGGCGGAGTTCGGGACATAGAGGTAGTTGTTCAGCATCCGTAACATCTCTGTTTTCCCTTCTTATGTTGTACCTAGTTATTCGCCCCGAGGTTTTGTATTATAATACTAGACTTTTTGGTATATTCCTTAGATGTTCATGACATGTTGACTCTGGATTTTGGGGATGGTTTATACTGTTGAACTGTCTATTTTTCCTAATGGATTCAGTAATTCTGTATACGTCTATGAAATGTTGAAATTGGTTGGGACTTTGGAGAGAGAAACTGCTAATATATGATTGTTGGCTAGCCTAGTTCCATGATAGGCGCTATCATGGCCGGTTTAGGATTTGGGGTCGCGACACTTATGATGGACAGGTATGTTTTTATCGAGTCCTCTTTGAGGCTAGGTACGATATGATGATGATCATACCCACATAGGCGGATGTTATTAAAAGATTATGTGTATGTATGTATCACACATTTCATGTCACTATCTCTTAGAGGTACTTAGATGCTACAGGTTGTATCTCATATATCTCTCTTTACATTACTGTTCTTATTTATGTTTTTCTGTCTTACATTCTCAGTACTTTATCCGTACTGATGTCCTTTTTGTCTGAGGACGCTGTGTTTCATGCCCGCATGTCCCGATAGACAGGTTGACAGTCCTCCTAGTAGGCTATCAGCTCAGCGGAAGGTGTTGTTGCACTCCATTTGCTCTGGAGTTGCCTATTTGGTCAGTATGATTGGGACATCTATTTACTGGTATGGTGGGGCCCTATCCCGGCCTATATGACATTTATGTAGTCTTAGAGGCTTGTAGACAGATGTCAGGTATATGGATACTTGTATGGCCTTGTCGGCCTATGTTTTGAGTTTACAAATGATCATGTCAGCCTTATAGGCCTGTATGTCACATGTATAAGTTTTTATATAATGTTGGGTCATCCTATGTCTAGTATGCACTTATATTTTATTCTGGTTATCTCATGACGACCCTTTTGGCCCATATACCCATGATAGTATGATAATAAATATATGTTATGTTGGTACTCGGTTGAGTAAGGTAGCGGGTGCCCGTCGCGGCCCTCCGATTTGGGTCGTGACAGAAGAGGTATTAGAGCAGTTCTATCCTAGGGAGTCTACAAGTCGTGTCTAGTAGAGTCTTGTTTATGGGTGTGTTGTGCACCATACTTATAAGCAGAAGGCTACAGGGCATTTAGGAATGTCACTCTTTCTTTTTACTCTAGATTGTGTGGTAGAGCTCGGTTGTAAGAAATCAATATCCTAAATTCTATTATTCATAATACAATGATGCCTACATCTAGAAAGACGGTAAGAGATTGAATGTGGTTGTGGGAGAGTCGAGTCAGAGGAACTCAATTTTGTATCATGCTTATGATGAGTAAATATGAGGTCTTCAGTAGATCATGTGTGTACTATGATGTGTAAGTTTCTTTATAAGGAGATCTAAGCAAGAATATTTATCCACCCATATGGTAAAAAGAAATAAGAGAATAAGAAGGTAGATACAAGTTTCAAAAAGTAAAAGAAACAAGGTGAAGAAGGTACCCGGTTATTGAAGATTATCAGTATTTATAATTGAGGCACAGAAATATAAGTATTCTGGGTTACCTTCAACAATAATAGAGGTATTTACAATTATCCACACCCATATCAGTTATGTCATATGGGGGCTAACAAATCTAGTTTAAGAGCAGGACTGATATCAGGATCCCATAGGGTTAGAGTAACCTAAAATCGTGGATTGATTGTAATCATTAGAAAATATTTCCGAAGGATAGTAAAAAAATATGGTAATAGATCTCCTTGTGTGTAACGACCGAACTGGTCGTTTTGAGCATTTACACTTCGCTCGGTTGTTTAAGGGCATGAGTAGTTCTGTATGATGCATTATGACTCATGTAAATTGTCAGTTTTGGTTTTCAAGTTAATCGGAATAGATATGGAAGAATGATTCTCAACTTGAAGCTCTAAATTTGAAAGGTTTGACCAAGTTTTGAATTTTTAGAATTTGACCTCGGATTGGATTTTCAATGGTTCCGTTAACTCTATTGGGTGATTCTAAACTTAGGAGCGTGTCCGGGATTTTATTTGGAGGTCTGTAGTGGAATTTGTCTTGAAATGGCCAAAATTGGAATTTTGGAAAGTTAGAATGGGAGTGAACTTTTTGATATCATGGTCGGATTCTGATTCAGGGAGTTGGATCAAGTTCGTAATGTCAAATGTGACCTCTGTGCAAAATTTGAGGTCAATCGGACGTGATTTGATATGTTTCGACATCGGTTGTGGAAGTTGAAATTTCAAAGTTCAATGATTTCGAATTTGAGGTGTGCTTCATCTTTTCGATGTTGTTACGTGTGTTTTGAGGCCTCGAACAGGACTGTGTTATGTTATGTGAATTGTCGGTATGTTTGGATGGGGTCCCGAGGGGCTCGGGCGTGTTTCGGATTGATTTCGGGCTATATTTATCTATAATTTCAATGCTGGTGTGATTCTGTTATCTGGTGTCTCTTCGTTTCATCGCGATCACAGAGAGAAGGACGCGATCGCGTAAGGGAAAGGTCCGAGGCTGCTTGATTCTTCTTCGCGTTCACAAACATGGGTTCACGTTCGCATAGGGTGTGGCAAATGGAGAATGCGTTCGCGTAGCGTTGAGTCTGAGCTAAGGCAGGATAGTTATCTCTTTGCGTTCGCAAGGTCAATTTCGTGAATGCATGGTTCAGTCAAAGGTGCTAAACGCGATCGCGAATGGTATTATGCAATTGCGTAAGGTTATTCAAGAGCATTTTTTCTTCCTCTTCGCGATCATGATGGTTCTTCTGCAATCGCGATGAATATGTATCTGGGCAGATTTAAAATATTCAAATGAGGGTTCAAAGTTCATAACATAAAATGGAAGTGGGAGCTCGGTAGAAGGCGATTTTTAATGGATTTTGCGAGAAGTGATTGGGGTAAGTGTTCTTCACTTAATTTCGGTTAAATTCCATGATTGTATCTTGATTTGTATCATTTAAATTGGGAATTTAGGGTGAAAATTGGGGAAAAAATGGAAGAGAATTGGAGAGATGATTTTGGGGATTTGAATGGGCATTTGATGTCGGATTTTGATGAATTTGGTATGGGTAGACTCATGACTGAGTGGGCTTCCTAGTTTTGTGACAATTTTGGATTTCGAGACGTGGGCCAAGGGGCCGGGTTTGAGCCCATTTCGGATTTTAATGATAATTCGGTATTTTTCTTTTGGAATTGGTCCCTTTAGCATATATTGATCGTATTTTGTTGCTTGTAGCAAGATTCGGGTCGATTGGAGGCCGATTTGAGGAGAAAAGGCATCGCGGAGTTGAGATTTGATCGGTTTGAGGTAAGTAATGATTGTAAATCTAGTCTTGAGGGTATGTATCCCCGGATTTCACATTGTTTTACTAATTTGAGGTGACGTACATGCCAGGTGACGGGTGTGTGGGCATGCACTGTAGGTTATTGTGACTTGGTCCGTCCTGTATCAACTATAAAGTTGCGTATTTGACTTAAATTATATGACACTATGTGTTTTAGAAAGAATTTCCTATAAATTAGGTTGAATGCCATATTTGGGCCTTGTGCCAGAGTTGTTTGGACCCTTAGGGGCCTTTTCTGATTATCCTCTCACTGTTTTGATTTAAGGTCTATACTCAGTCATTCTATGTTTACTGATTTCATAACTCAGTCTTTATTACCTCGTTTTGATGCATATAAAAAAAAATTTGGGATGAGCACCCTATTTTTAATGATAGCCCGAGTGGCTTGAGAGGTTTATAACTAAGTGAGGTCGAGGGTCTGTTTTTGTGAGGATATTTATGGGATCGGGCTGCACGCCGCAGCATGTTGTTACTAATTCATGATTTTGTGAGGCTGAGGGCCTGATTGATTTATGCCACGAGGTGGCTTGTTATAGCGCTTGGCTGTAGGAGCCCCTCCGGAGTCTGTACACCCCCAGTGAGCCCGGGTACTCAGAGTGAGTGATATGATGTGTTGCCCGAGGGGCTGTTCTTGATTCATGTTGTGCCCGAGGAGCTGCTTACGAATTATTCTGAGGTATGCCCGAGGGGTTGTTTATGATTCATGTTTGCCCCAGGGGATGTATACAAGAGATGTTTTACCGAGGGGCTGGTTATGATTTATGTTGCCCGAGGTGTTGTACACGAGTGAGTTTTTCCCGAGGGGCTCATTATATTTTCATCATTTTATTTTACTCACTGTTTTATCACTTCGTTTGAAAAATGTTGAAAGGTGTTTTAAATGGCTTTACTAAAACTGGATTTAAATGACCTAAGTTGATTTAAATCCTTGATTTTAAAAGGAGGATGTGTTCTACTGAGATTTCATGATATGAATTGTATATGTGTTATTGCTCGTCACTACTGCTCAGTCTTTATTTACTTTTATTACATACTGAGTTAGCGTACTCACATTACTCCCTGCACCTTGTATGCTGATCCAGGGGTTGTGGATGTGCTAGTAAGTGTTAATTTCAGCCGCCGTGCATCTAATGGAAATGGCAAGGTGTAACGACCCAGCCGGTCATTTTGAGAATTTAAGCTCTGTTTGGTGACATAAGGTCTTGAAGATCTTCACATTGTGTATATCGACATGAGTGCATGGTTGGATTCAGTTACCGGATGATTCAGAGTTGAACTGGAAGAAGGATTTTTTGTTTTGGAAGCTTAAATGGTGTAATTTGACCGGAATTTGACTTTTTATGTAAACGGATATGGAATAAGATTTGTATAATGTCAATAGCTTCGTATGGTGATTTTGAGCTTAGGCGTGCGTCCAGATTTGGATTCGGAGGTCCGGAGAGTAATTTAAGGCAATTCGGTGAAAGTTGGAAAATTTGAAGTTTGGAAAATGGAGTGGTTTGACCAAAGTTGACTTATTTGGATATTGGGGGCGCAATGCGATCCGAGAGTTGGAGCAGCTCCGTGATGTCAATTGGGACTTGTCTGCAAAATTTGGCGTCATTCCGGGTTGAATTGAGAGGTTTCAGCACAAGTTTAGAAGTTTGAAGATTTAAAAGTTCATAAGTTCGATTTATGGTGTGATTCATCATTTCGGCGTTGTTTAATATGATTCGAGACCTCGAGCGAGTCCGTTTTAGGTGATTTAACTTATTGTTATGTTCAGACAGGGTCCGAGGGGCTCGGGTGAGTTTCGGATAGGTCGGGTTGTGTTGCGCTCATTTTTGATATTTCGGCGTCATTTCTTCACGCATAAATGGTACCACATTAATAAAATGAGCTCCACTTTCTATTTTGATTGAACAATTAGATCCGTATCGTAATTACGGAGCTATAGCAAAAATAATTGTCGAATCTGGACATCGTATGAGCAAGTTATGCTCATTTTAGTGTCGGAGAAGAGAGTTGGTGCTGGTGTTTCGCAGATACAAAGTTGGGTCCGCATCCACAGAGCCGCAGGTGGGCAAAATGGTCCGCAAATGCGGAATTTACAGCTGGAAATGCGCATGTGCGGGTATTTTTGTCGCAAATGCGAAAATCCTTTAGTATAATAAAATTAGACCGCGTCATTTTAGTACTTAGAGCATATCTTGAGTTCTAGAGATCCGATTGAGGTGATTTCGCGGCGTTCTTCTCGTATTTTTCATGGGGGTCAGTATCCAAGTATAATTTTTGTATTTTAATATGGTTACAGAAGATCTTTTTTTGAATTAATCAATGTTTTGATGTGAGAATTGGGGGGTTTGATCCAAAACTTTTATAAAGAGAATAATTGGGTCTGAACATCGATTTGGTATCGGAATTTGATGAAATTAGTATGGTTGGACTCGTAATTGAATGGGTGTTCGGATTTTGTAAATTTTTTCGGGTTCCGAGGTGCAGGCCCGGGGTCGACTTTTGGGTCGATCTCTAGATTTTTATAAAGATTGAGACTTTTTGATCCAGAATAGTTCCTTATGAGTTTTATTTGTGTTTTGAAGTTATTTTGATTAGATTTGAGCCTTCTGGAGGTCTTTTCACCCGAGGAATTCATTTTAGAGTACCAAGTTGTCTTCTTTGAGCTAAGTATCTTGCCTAACCTTGTGTGGGGGAATTACCCCTTAGAATTTGAGTCTTCTATGTTGATTGTAGTCTGTGTACGTGAGGTGATGAGTGCGTGCTCGGACTTATTTGTAGAAAGTTGTCCTTTTAGGGTTCTTAGGTCCTTATATTCCCTGTGAATGAAGTTGTGTTTGTTAAGATTGAGTTCCTGATAACTAGTTTCATCTCTACCTGCTTAAATTAGAATTACTTGCTTTAAGATTCACTCTATTGCCTATTTGACTCCTAATTGACTTAACTGAAGGTTTTACTTCTTCTACCTTTATGCTATACTTTTCATAAACTGCCTATCTAATTTAAATTAGTATTATCTTATCCTATAACTGTTTAGACTTGATTGGAGTTACGAGTATCTTTTACTGCTTACCTCATTTGATTTGTTGAATGTCTCTCAAAATTGCTCAACCTCATAAGGAGTTTAGATAACTTATATCTTAGTCAACCTGTCCTTACTTCGAATTATTTGACGTGTGTTGGTTTCTTATTGTTGGCTTAAATATTGTGGATTCGTGCTACGTCTGGTTTTTCCCTGGTTAAGTTGTTCTCTTTACACATAACATTCTTTACCGTGATTACTCCTTGTGAACTATGTTCTACTGTTTCTTTTTAAATTGAAGTTCTTGTAGTGATTTATTTGTTGTACTTTGTATTGTTGTCATGGTTTCTTTGTATTTGATGTGGTGATGTACGAGTTTTATTGTCGTGCTACAATAGTCGTGTTTGTTTGTTGCCCTGCATATTTAAATTGGGACCACAGACGTATTCCGGGAGATCCCTCTATATTGCATATTTATTTTGGGACTACAAACGTATTCCAAGAGATCCCCAAGCACTGCATATTTATTTTGGGATTACGGACGTATTCCAGGAGATCCCCTGTACTACATATTTATTTTGGGACTACAGACATATTCAGGGAGATCCCCCAGCACTGCATATTTATTTTGGGACTACGAACATATTCCGGGAGATCCCCCAACACTGTATATTTATTTTGGGACTGTGGACGTATTCCGGGAGATCCCCCAGCACTGCATATTTGTTTTGGGACTACGGACGTACTCCGAGAGATCCCCTGTATTGTATGATAAATTCGGAACTACGGGATGGGATCCCGGTATATTTTATTAAAGAAACTATGTTTGAAAGATATTTCTTTGGAAAAGTATATTTGAAAAGCATTTATCTTCAATAAAACTATGTTCGAAGTACATTTCTTTGGAAGAGTATATTTGAAAAGCGTTTATGTTGAAGAAAACAATGTTTGAAGTACATTTCTTTGGAAAAGTATATTTGAAAAGCGTTTATCTTGAACAAATTTATGTTGGAAGTACATTTATTTGAAAACGTATATTTGAAAAGCATTTATCTTGAAGAAAACTATGTTTGAGAGACATTTCTTGGAGTAAGTATATTTCAAAAGATTTTTCCATTTAAAATGATTATACCTTAAAGCTTTCAATATAAAAACTTGCGGGTGAAAGTTTACACTCGAAGATTTTAACCAATTTATTTGGAGTGTTGGCTAAGGCCTGATGTGGAGACTATTGCAGTGCTGAGTTACTACTTTCCCTTATTGTATCGTGATTTTCGGACTTGGGTTGTGTTCCCGTCCATCCTTCGGTGTATTATTTCTGTGATCCGTTGTTGTTTACTATTTTTCCTTCCTTATTGTAGTCGTGCTGTTGTTAGCCATATTTTGTAGATAATAGATAGAGGTTATGTTTCCGTTATTTTCTGTACTTTTACTTGTTCAGTTTATTAGACTAGTGGGTTTATTGAGTAGTTCTCGTCACTACTTCACTCAGGTTAGTCTTGATACTTACCAGACACCACTGTGATGCGCTTATACAACACTTCTGCACATTTTGTGCAGATCCAAGTATTGATCGTTAGTAGCTGTGCGGGATCTTGCTGAGGAGACTCAGGGTAAACTTGTCGTCGCGTTCACAGGCTTCGGAGTCACCTCCCTATTTTATATTTACACTATTTTTACTTACTTCCAAACAGTTGTATTTAGAAGTTATGGTAACTATATAGAGCTTATGACTTGTACTACCAGGTTTTGGGAATATGCTCATTGTATAAAGAAATTCTTTTGCAGAAAATATTAGTTTTTATTTATTATTCTTTCTATTCCATGAATGTTAGGCTTACCTAATCCTTAAGACTAGGTGTCATCACGATACCCAACGGATGGGAAATTTGGGTCGTGACAAGTTGGTATCAGAACTCTAAGTTCATAGGTGCTACGAGTCATAAGCAAGTTTAGTAGATTTTTGCGGATCGGTACGGAGACGTCTGTACTTATCTTCGAGAGGCTACCGAACTATTAGGACAATTCCATTTCCTTCTTTCCTATCATGCGAGTTCATTGATCTTGAAGTTTGAAAAAAATTATCATTCCATTCCCTCACAGATGGTGTGGACACGAGCCGCGGTTCCTGGTGATGTTACCCCCAAGACAGATATTGCTAGGGGCAGAGGCAGAGGTCGACGAGGATCATGTACCGCAGGTAGGACACCTACCAAATCAGTCGTTGATGAGCAGCCAACAGTTCCAGTTGGGGACAGGCACCGGAGGCTCTTGTTGTTACACCCGGACTTCAGGAGACTTTAGCACAGTTCCTGAGCATGTTTGGTACATTGGCTTAGGCGGGGTTATTTCAAGTATCACTAGTTACTTCACCGAACGGGGGAGGAGCCCAGACTCCCACCGTCCACACTCCAGAGCAGCGAGTTCATGTTAGTCGGGTTCCAGGTGTTATGGTGACACAACATGTTGTTCCAGTTCAGCTCATGGTCAGAGCAGCAACATCTGAGGGAGAGCTACTTAGATTTGCAATGTTCAAGAGATATAACACTCCTACATTCAGTGGTTCGGCTTCAGAGAGTGCACAGGGTTTTCTGGAGGACTTCTATAGCATCCTCTGCACTTTGGATATTGTTGAGATGAGTGGGGTTGCTTTACTATGTTCCAGCTTCAGGGAGCAGCTTATCAGTGGTGGCGGGCATGTGAGTTGGGTAGCTCGACTGAGTCAACTTCACTTACGTGGAGTCAGTTTTCAGAAATGTTCTTGATAGAGTTTGTACCCCAGTCCCTTCGGGATGCATTGCACACGTAGTTTGAGCAATTGCGTCAGGGCACTATGTCAGTATTAGAGTATGTTGTCAGATTCAGTGATTTGGCCAGACATGCACCTCTCTTGGTCGTGATAGTTAGAAGGAAAGTTCGTAAGATTCATTGAGGGGCTCAGGCATTATATTCGGTTCGACATGGCTCGAGAGTTGGAGTTATATGTTTCATTTCAGCAGGTGGTATGGATCGTTCGCCGGTTAGGGGACATGTGGGACTGGGAGAGAGAGGACATACGAGATCAGGAGAGAGAGTACAGGGAGGCGAGGAGGCCTCGTAGATCGGAGAGATCCGCTGGTTCTTATTTTGAAGGCGAGGTACGTCACAATAGAGGTTTTGTGGATCAGCCAGTTTAGTTTGCACCTCCAGCTTCGCGTAGTGTTTCAGGTACTCATGGGTCTCAGAGTGATCGTATTGCCCAGTTTTCATAGCCACATCAGTAGATAGGTTTCTTTGAGTGTGGAGATATCAACCACATGGTGAGAGATCATCCCAGCCTCTGGGTAGATGTGTTACAGTGGGGTATTCAGGCGAGTAGGGGCGCCCAAGAGGGGGAGGCCCGGCCCGGCCCATTGATGTGTTTCATATAGTAGGTAAGATCCTATTGCGCCAGATGTTATCATGCACGTATGTTTGATATGTTTCAAAGGGGAAACATTCGTATTTCATTATGGTTCTGTTGGTCGAGACGAGTTCCCTTATTTGTTGCTTCATTCATGAGTGAGTTTCATGCATTGCACTTTGTTTTCATGTTTGCTCCTATTGAGAGATTCTATGAGTGGTAGCCCGTGTCTATCATTTGTTTCTATTCATTATGGGAATTTTGAGACTTGTGGTAAATTTATGTTGTCCAGTACGGTAGGCTTGATGTGATTCGTGAGTATTTTGGTTACGAGCTATGATTTTTTTTATGCTCAACCGATGTGGGAGCCAGCACGTGTTGTAATTTTGTTGAAGGAATTGATATGGTGAAAAGTTCCAGTTAGTTTGATGTATATCCTAATTCTAATTCAAAGTTTAGGGTGGGACCCACGTGATTTCATGTAATTTGTTGTGCTCGAACTGGGCTGCGTACCGCGATAAAAGTTTTATCAGGATGGGATCTTTGTGATTTGTTCATGTGCTTTAATTCTTTCCTTGTTATATTGTTTGTAGGTTAGCATTGATAGATAATTGTTCATGTTGGTCTTGTTTGATAGTTTCCATACGTGTTTCTCTTCCATATTCAGTCACTTTCATTCTGTGCTCCTTGAGTGTTAGCTTGCGGGGTGTGTGCCCGGTGGTGTTAGTTGTTGCTTGATGATTCGGGTGTAAAAGTATCAGGTCTTCGTGTTTCTTGCATTATTATCAATGTGATGGAGGTTTGAAATATCGTTCTATCAGATATGAGGCTAATTGCCGGTGCTGGATTGATTTCGGGCAGCTACTGTGATCAGAAATGTTATTAAGGGTGTATGTGTAGTGTGTTATGTTGCGTGGCCGTACCTTGTGGGTGTAGGCATTCGTTGATGTAGCTGGTTGAGATTGATATTGAATATGGATTTAGAATCGGGTCTTTTGAAAATGAAGAAAAGGTGAGAATTTGAGGTCTGAGGCTTATCAGTGTTGGTAGAAAGGCTAAATCACAGTTGATATGGTGTCGTCAGGCACATGTAGATTGGGGTGATGTGGGATCACTCGCGGGTGTATTTTGGAAGTATGCATTCAATGATTTGAAGACTTCGAGGCAAATTTTGGCATGTTTGAGGACGAACGTTTGTTTAAGAGAGGGAGAATGTAACGACCCAGCCGGTCATTTTGAGAATTTAAGCTCTGTTTCATGGAATAACATCTTGAACAGCTTCACATTGTGTACATCGACCTACGTGCATGGTTGGATTCAGTTACCGGATGATTCGGAGTCGAATTGGAAGAAAGATTTTTTGTTTTGGTAGCTTAAACGGTGAAATTTGACCGGAATTTGACTTTTTATGTCTCCGGAATAAGCTTTGGATAATGTCAACAGCTTCGTGTGGTGATTTTGAGCTTAGGCGTGCGTCCGAATTTGGATTCGGAGGTCCGGAGAGTAATTTGAGGCAATTCGGCGAAAGTTGGAAAATTTCAAGTTTGGAAAATGGAGTAGTTTGACCACAGTTGACTTTTTGGGATATAGGTGGCGGAATGCTATTCCGAGAGTTGGGGCAGCTCTGTGATGTCAATTGGGACTTGTCTGCAAAACTCGGCGTCATTCCGGGTTGAATTAATAGGTTTCGACACGCTAGAAGTTTGAAGATTTGAAAGTTCATAAGTTCGATTTATGGTGTGATTCGTCGTTTCGATGTTGTATAATGTAATTCGAGCCCTCGAGTAAGTCGTTTTAGGTTATTGAACTTCTTGGTATGTTCGGACGTGGTCCCGAGGGGCTCGGGTGAGTTTCAGATAGGTCGGGGTTGTGTTGCGCTTGTTTTTTATATTTCGGCGTCGTTTATTCAAGCATAAATGATACCACATTAAGAAAATAAGCTCCAATTTCTATTTTGATTGAAACATTATATCCGTATCGTAATTATGGAGCTATGGAAAAAAGAATCGGCAAATTTGGACATTGTATGAGGAAGTTATGCTCATTTTAGTGTCGGAGAAGAGACCTGGTGATGGTACTGGTGTTCCGCAGATACGAAGTTGGGTCCGCATCCGCGGAGCTGTAGGTGCGCAAAATGGTCCGCAAATGGGGAATTTACAGCTGGAAATGCGCAGGTGCGGTTATTTTGGTCGCAAGTGAGAAAATCCCTAAGTACAACAAAATCAGACCGAGTCATTTTAGTATTTTGAGCATATGTTGAGTTCTAGAGCTCCAATTGAGGTGATTTTCGCTGCGTTATTCACGTATTTTCATGGGGGTATTTTTATTTTAATATGGTTACAAAAGTTATTCTTTTGAATTAATCCATGTTTTGATTGGAGAATTGGGCGGTTTTATCAAAAACTTTTCTAAAGAGAATAATTAGGTGTGAACATCGATTTGTTATCGGCATTTGATAAAATTAGTATGGTTGGACTCGTAATTTAATGGGTGTTAGAATTTTGTAAATTTTTTCATGTTCCGAGGTGCGGGCATGGGGTCAACTTTCGGGTCGATTTCTAGATTTTTATAAAAATTGAAACTTTATGATCCAGAATAGTTCCTTATGAGTTTTATTTGTGTTTTGAAATTATTTTGATTAGATTTGAGGAGGTCTTTTCACCCGAGGAATTCATTTTAGAGTGTCAGGTTTTCTTCTTTGAGGTAAGTATCTTGCCTAACCTTGTGTGGGGGAATTACCTCTTAGGGTTTGACTCTTCTATGTTGATTGTAGTCTGTGTACGCGAGGTGACGAGTGCGTGCTCAGACTTATTTGTAGAAGGTTGGCTTTTTAGGGTTCTCAGGTCCTTATATTCCCTTTGAATGAAATTGTATTTGTTAAGATTGAGTTCCTGATAACTAGTTTCATCTCTACCTTCTTAAATTAGAATTACTTGCTTTAAGATTCACTCTATTGCCCGTTTGACTCCTAATTGGCTTAATTTAAGGTTTTACCTCTTCAACCGTTATGCTATACATTTCATAAACTGCCTATCTAATTGAAATTAGTATTATCTTATCCAATAATTGTTTATCCTTGATTGGAGTTACGAGTATCTTTTACTGCTTACTCTCATTTGAATTGTTGAATATCTCTCATAATTGCTCAACCTCATACTGAGTTTAGATAACTTATATCTTAGCTGATTTGTCCTTACTTGGAATTATTTCATGTGTGTTGGTTGCTACGTCTTGTTTTTCCCTGGTTAAGTTGTTCTCTTTACACTTAACATTATTTACCGTGGTTACTCCTTGTGCACTATGTTCTACTGTTTCTATTGATTTATTAGTCGTACTTTGTATTGTTGTCATGGTTGCTTTGTATTTGATGTGGTGATGTACGAGTTTTTCTGTCGTTCTACAATTGTCATCTTTGTTTGTTGCCCTGCATATTTAAATTCGGACTACAGACGTATTTTGGGAGATCCCCATGTGAAGCATATTTATTTTGGGACTACGGACATATTCCGGGAGATCCCCCAGCACTGCATATTTATTTTGGGACTGCGGACGTATTCCGGGAGATCCCCCTATACTGCATATTTATTTTGGGACTATGGACGTATTCCGGGAGATCCCTTGGCACTGCATATTTATTTTGGGACTAAGGACGCATTCCGGGAGATCCCACAGCACTACGTATTTATTTTAGGACTACAGACATATTCCGGGAGATCCCCCGGCACTGCATATTTTTTTAGGACTATGCACGTATTCAGATAGATCCCCTATATTGCATGATAAATTCGGAACTACAGGACGAGATCCCGGTAGATTTTATTAAAGAAACTATGTTTGAAAGATATTTCTTTGGAAAATTATATTTGAAAAGCATTTATCTTGAATAAAACTATGTTCAAAGTACATTTCTTTGGAAGAGTATATTTGCAAAGAGTTTATGTTGAAGAAAACTATGTTTGAAGTACATTTCTTTGGAAAAGTATATTTGAAATGCATTTATCTTGAATACAACTATGTTTGAAGTACATTTCTTTGAAAATGTATATTTGAAAAGAATTTATCTCGAAGAAAACCATGTTTGAGAGACATTTCTTGGAAAAAGTATATATCAAAAGAATTTCCATTTAAAAGGATTATACCTTAAAGCTTTCAATATAAAAACTTGCGGGTGAAAGCTTACACTCGAAGATTTTGACCAATTTATTGGGATTGTTGGCTAAGACCTGATGTGGAGACTATTGCAGTGCTGAGTTACTACTTGCCCTTATTGTATCGTGATTTCCGCACTTGGGGTGTGTTCCCGTCCATCCTTCGGTGTATTTTCAGTGATCCGTTGCTATTTACTGTTTTTCCTTCCTTATTGTAGTCGTGCTATTGTTAGCCATATTGTTTAGATAATAGATAGAGGTTATGATTTCATTATTTTCTGTACTTATACTTGTTCAATTTATTAGACCAAAGGGTGTCTTGACTAGTACTCGTCAGCACTTCACAGAGGTTAGTCTTGATACGTACTTGGCACCACTGTGGTGTGCTCATACTACACTTCTGCACATTTTGTGTAGATCCAGGTATTGATCGTTAGTAGTTGTGCGGGTTCTTGCTGATGAGACTCAAGGTAAACTTGTCTTCACGTTCGCAGGCTTCGGAGTCACCTTCATATTATGTATTTACACTGTTTTTACTTACTTCCAAACATTGTATTTAGAAGTTATAGTAAACTCTATATAGCTTATGACTTGTACTACTGGGATTTGGGAATATGCTCATTGTATAAATAAATTCTTTTTCATAAAATATTAGACTTTATTTATTATTGTTGTTATTCCATGAATGTTAGGCTTACCTAGTCCTTAAGACTAGGTGCCATTGATGCGAGACTAAATTGCATAGTTTAACATGTGATATACCTTACATTTTATGCGCATTAATGATAAAAATACACTTGTTATGTGCTTAATGGAGTTTATTTCATGTGTAGGTGAAGTGGAGATGGAAACGGAGCTAAAAGGATGCAAATACGTCGAAAAATACGCGAAAGGAGACACCCGGGCGATAGCCGGGCGACAGAGCCAAACAGCCAGCCCTACCTGGCGTTAGGGCTGAAACGCCAGCCCTACCCTGGCGTGAGCCAGGATTTAGGGCTGAAACGCCAGCCCTTGCCTGGCGTTAGCCAGGCCTTTGGGTCAAAACGCCAGGTCCCCAGTTCGGCCAGAAATCGAGTTTTGACGGGTTTAAGTGTTTCCCAAGTGAAATAGACATCTCCTACACGGTTAGGGTTCACCCCAAACCTATAAATAGACTCCCAAAATACAATTACAAGGGGGATTTTCGTTAATCAAAGTAGAGAAGAGAATAGAAGGAGAAAATTCCATTGAAGTGCAAGAACATTGAGTTCTACATCTAGTATTTCTTACTTTATATTTCAATTATGCAATTTCTTTTAGTTTTGTTTCTTCTAAACATGAGTAGCTAAGTTTTTAATCTAGGGTTTTGGTAGAACCCGTTGGGGATGAATTTCTTGTGATATTAATATATTTTGATTGATTATTTTCTATTTGTTCAACTACGTTCTTATTGTAGTTAATTGAATGGGCATCAATTAGATGTGCCTATTTAGTATGTATCTAGTTGAGAGAGNAATCTAGCTAGCGTAACTTGAGAGAGTGCGTCTAGTAAATTATCATAATTACTTGAGAGAGATTTATGGTAGATAGAGAGTTCATGATTGATAGAGACGATTAATCAAGCTATAAGTATCCGAGAAAGAATTCACCAACGGGGGAAACCATAACCTTAGACCTTTATTATCCTTGTTTACTCTATATTGTTAGTTAATTGATAATTTATTAATTTATTATTTTGTTATTATATTTAGTAAACATCACCAATTGATATTCAAAAGTCTTGAG